>JAUCBJ010003488.1:0-24953 GCA_032718475.1 Nemertoderma westbladi | reverse complement strand
ATAATGTTGCCAAAGGCAATTTAATTTGATACAAATCAATCAGATAGGGACGCGAGATGAATAAATTGTACTACAGCAAATGAAATATACAATACAATAGGCACTGTACATTACAATATACAATACATTTGTATTATTTTTGCCGTACAATAGAATGATAGAATTAAATAAAAAGACGCAATCGAGGCCCAAAACATAAATTACCCTCACACGAAAATAAAGTGGCCCCAGTTTGGCCCTGAGTCATCCCTCAATAATCTGTGGCTGTTTGGGCTCTTATTAACCGTAGCATGACTAACCCAAACATCAATGCGTGAATGGGGCCTGCGTGAATGGGGCCTGCGATAGAGCTTAAATTATTCAAACCTATAGCTTCGTTATTACATCAATTCGCCAAGAAATTATAATAAACATCTGGTATGGCAATAGTTTGCATTCTTTCATATTGTACTTTATGAAGCAGTCCACGCGCGTCTGACCGCACATAATTAAATAAGGCCCTCTTTTAATACATAAGTTATATACAGTTTATCTTAAATTTATTGAATTTGTTTTTATTTACAACCCTAATTGTTCTACCGTATTATAATTTATGTTTTATTATAACAAGCTATATCCTGTTAATCTTATTAATTTTATTTGTACTGAGGTTTTCGAGGGCGCTGTTTCCAATGGTCCTACTCTCAAAACGATGTAACCTACTGTATAATTAATTACTTAAGTCTGCGAGGTATGCGTAAGTAACAAATCTCGTTTACCAGTTTTCCTTAAAAACTATGAAGCTATATTGCTTAAGAGTTCTGAGGGGCGAGCCATGAGGCAAGGTGTTTGATACTTTTTAGATATATTATTACTTAATTTTGACCCCCCAGTCGATATCTATTACAATATAGGCTATATCTTTTTGCGGAGTCACAGAGTAGTCTGAAGATCCGAGTCTGCTGCTAGAGGGTGAAATGTCTCAAAGTAAAAACCATACGGTAGCTATGAATTGGTTACTAGGCAATAATACTACATTTTGTATAGTTAGGCCTATTGCCGATCGAACGAAAACTGCCCTGGTCCATGTGAGGATTGAACCCACGACCTATTGGAGATGTGAATTCAAAGCAACCACTACACCAAGGTGGAACAGTAACGTTTGAATTTGTTCGTTAACGTTCGAATTTGTAAGACTCTGATTTAAGACCTGAGGCACTCCCCACAACCACAGCCACACCCAGCCACAGCCACAGCCACAGCCACAACCACAGCCACAGCCACAGCCACAGCCACAGCCACAGCCACAGCCACAACCACAGCCACAGACCACAGCCACAGCCACAGCCACAGCCACACCACAGCCACCACAGCCACAGCCACAGCCACAGCCACAGCCACAACCACAGCCACAGCCACAGCCACAACCACAGCCACAGCCACAACCACAGCCACAGCCACAGCCACAGCCACAGCCACAGCCACAGCCACAGCCACAGCCACAGCCACAGCCACTGCCACAGCCACAGCCACAGCCACAGCCACAGCCACAGACCACAGCCACAACCACAGCCACAGCCACAGCCACAGCCACAACCACAGCCACAGCCACAGCCACAGCCACACCAAGCCACAGCCACAGCCACAGCCACAGCCACAGCCACAGCCACAGCCACAACCACAGCCACAGCCACAGCCACAGCCACAGCCACAGCCACAGCCACAACCACAGCCACAGCCACAGCCCACCCAGCCACAGCCACAGCCACAGCCACAGCCTCACCTTCAGCCACTTTATTATCAAATACGCCTGAGAAAAATTCAAGAAACATCTGGTTTGCAATAGATTATTCTTTTTCACAACTCCATTCTAGCCTCCCTCTATAATAGCCCCCATTCACTGCATTCTCATTCATTCTCTAATTTTCATTTTTAAAAGTTTTATTTATTTTAATAAAAGTTTTATTTATTTAAAATTTTGTAAAATCATTTATCGAAAATTCAATACTATTAATTGACATTGCTATATAATGCCTAGTTATGAAAAATGTATGGTTTGTGATAAAGAGATGAGACGAGACAGTATATCCCGCCATATGAGTATACATAGAAAGGAAGGTGTAATGGAACCTTCCCCAAAGAAATTAAAAAATAATGATGATATTTTTAGTGAAGAAGAGAACAAAAAGAGAGTTGAGAGTGATTTTCTAGAGATTAAACAAATGATGAAACATAAATTCGAGAAAATCATGAATATTTTGAAAAATATACAGAAACAGCCACATAGTGAAAAGGACGATGAGAGTGAGGAAGATGATAAATCAGAGGAAAGTGAGGAGAAGATGAAACGGAGAGTGAGATAGAGAAAGAAGAAAATGAGAGTGGTGGTGAAGAAAATGAGAGCGAGAAAGAAGTCGAGGAACATGAAAGTGGGGAGGAGAATGACTCAGATAATGAGGAGATATTAAGACATGTATTAGGAAATAAAAATAAATTGCAGAAAATAATTAGACAATTGAATGAAATGCAGAAACATTCGCATAAGGAGAGTGATAATGATGGAAATGAGAGTGATGAGGATGAATCGGAGGAGAGTAGCGATGACAGTGAGGAAGAATCAAAGGAGAGTAGCGATGACAGTGAGGAAGCATCAGAGGAGAATGACAATGAAAATGGACAGAAAATCAGAGTAGGGAATGGAAAAGTTATATCTCCAGCAACTGTTGTATTACGACCTAGGATTATGAACAGTAACAGTCGTACAGTTAATGCGAGACATTAATTATAACTGAAATATTGTATATGTTTGAAATATTTATTATATTTAGTCGTATTAATTATGTAATTTCATAATAATATGCTTAATTAAACAAATAAAGTCAACTTGATCCTGAGTTCTGAGTCGTTTTGTGTGGTGGTGGGTAATTGTATTTGTAATTTTAATTTGTGTAATGGTCTAATATATATTATATATTATAAACCACTATAAATGATCAATCCTGACTGATCCTATTTTAAATGCATAATGAATGAGTAACCAAAACATCAAATTAGTTAAACATTTTGACAACAGATAAACAAATATTCTCCTATGGGGAGAAGTGGTGGCTGTGGGCTGTGGCTGTGGCTGTGGCTGTGGTTGTGGCTGTGGTTGTGGCTGTGGTTGTGGCTGTGGTTGTGGCTGTGGCTGTGGCTGTGGTTGTGGCTGTGGTTGTGGCTATGGCTGTGGCTGTGGCTGTGGTTGTGGCTGTGGTTGTGGCTGTGGCTGTGGCTGTGGCTGTGGCTGTGGTTGTGGCTGTGGTTGTGGCTGTGGCTGTGGCTGTGGCTGTGGCTGTGGTTGTGGCTGTGGTTGTGGTTGTGGCTGTGGCTGTGGCTGTGGCTGTGGCTGTGGTTGTGGCTGTGGCTGTGGCTGTGGCTGTGGTTGTGGCTGTGGCTGTGGCTGTGGTTGTGGCTGTGGTTGTGGCTGTGGCTGTGGTTGTGGCTGTGGCTGTGGTTGTGGTTGTGGCTGTGGCTGTGGCTGTGGCTGTGGCTGTGGCTGGGTGGGCTGTGGCTGTGGCTGTGGCTGTGGTTGTGGCTGTGGTTGTGGCTGTGGCTGTGGCTGTGGTTGTGGCTGTGGCTGTGGTTGTGGCTGTGGTTGTGGCTGTGGCTGTGGCTGTGGTTGTGGCTGTGGCTGTGGCTGCGGTTATGGCTGTGGTTGTGGCTGTGGCTGTGGTTGTGGCTGTGGCTGTGGTTGTGGCTGTGGTTGTGGCTGTGGTTGTGGCTGTGGTTGTGGCTGTGGCTGTGGCTGTGGTGTGGCTGTGGCTGTGGCTGTGGCTGTGGCTGTGGCTGTGGTGGTTGTGGTTGTGGCTGTGGTTGTGGCTGTGGTTGTGGTTGTGGCTGTGGCTGTGGTTGTGGCTGTGGTTGTGGCTGTGGTTGTGGCTGTGGCTGTGGCTGTGGTTGTGGTTGTGGCTGTGGCTGTGGCTGTGGCTGTGACTGTGGCTGTGGCTGTGGTTGTGGGGAGTGCCTCAGGTCTTAAATCAGAGTCTTACAAATTCGAACGTTAACGAACAAATTCAAACGTTACTGTTCCACCTTGGTGTAGTGGTTGCTTTGAATTCACATCTCCAATAGGTCGTGGGTTCAATCCTCTCATGGACCAGGGCAGTTTTCGTTCGATCGGCAATAGGCCTAACTATACAAAATGTAGTATTATTGCCTAGTAACCAATTCATAGCTACCGTATGGTTTTTACTTTGAGACATTTCACCCTCTAGCAGCAGACTCGGATCTTCAGACTACTCTGTGACTCCGCAAAAAGATATAGCCTATATTGTAATAGATATCGACTGGGGGGTCAAAATTAAGTAATAATATATCTAAAAAGTATCAAACACCTTGCCTCATGGCTCGCCCCTCAGAACTCTTAAGCAATATAGCTTCATAGTTTTTAAGGAAAACTGGTAAACGAGATTTGTTACTTACGCATACCTCGCAGACTTAAGTAATTAATTATACAGTAGGTTACATCGTTTTGAGAGTAGGACCATTGGAAACAGCGCCCTCGAAAACCTCAGTACAAATAAAATTAATAAGATTAACAGGATATAGCTTGTTATAATAAAACATAAATTATAATACGGTAGAACAATTCGGGTTGTAAATAAAAACAAATTCAATAAATTTAAGATAAACTGTATATAACTTATGTATTAAATGAGGGCCTTATTTAATTATGTGCGGTCAGACGCGCGTGGACTGCTTCATAAAGTACAATATGAAAGAATGCAATCTATTGCAAGAGCAGATGTTTATTCTAATTTCTTGGGAAGCTGTGGGTTTGAATAATTTAAGCTCTGTCGCAGGCCCCATTCACGCAGGCCCCATTCACGCATTGATGTTTGGGTTAGTCATGCTACGGTTAATAAGAGCCCAAACAGCCACAGATTATTGAGGGATGACTCGGGGCCAAACTGGGGCCACTTTATTTTCGTGAAAGGGTATATTTATGTTTTGGGCCTCGATTGCGTCTTTTTATTTAATTCTATCATTCTATTGTACGGCAAAAATAATACAAATGTATTGTATATTGTAATGTACAGTGCCTATTGTATTGTATATTTCATTTGCTGTAGTACAATTTATTCATCTCGCGTCCCTATCTGATTGATTTGTATCAAATTAAATTGCCTTTGGCAACATTATTTGATACAAATCGATTGATTAAACAATTAATTAATTGTTTAATCGACCAATTAATTAATTGATTAATTAATTAATGACCTACTTAACACCCAAGGTGCGAAGTGGGTCCAAACTGTCGCCGAAGGATAGGGCAAACCATTACTACTCATGGGCAGCCTTGAATAGGCTTTCCAGGATTTGGAAGTCACCGAGAATTAATCGGAAACTTAAGGTCCGATTATTTAGAGCAGCAGTAGTTCCAGTACTCCTCTATGGGAGTCCATGCTGGGCTCTAACTGCTGAGGACACCAAATCTCTGGATGGCACATTCACAAGAATGCTACGCCGGGTTCATTGTGTCAAGTCTAATGCACACATCTCCAACCAGACACTATATAACACTGGAGGTGTCTCATTGGTTCCCCCAAGCTTGACACTAGAACAAAATCGCCTCCGCTTTGCAGGACATTGCTTTCGCCGTGAGGACCAGCCAGTCCATAATCTTGTACTTTGGCAGCCTCATGGAGTGAATAAGCATGGTGGACAGCCCATGACTTTCTTGAGACTCATCTTAAAGGACACTGGCCTTGAAGATGCGGATGATCTAGCAAATGTCATGGGTGATAGGGAGTTGTGGCGGCGCAATTTTGTCGACAAGTCGGCACAGCATTCTTAAAAATGCAGCTGCAATGCAGCATGCCGATACTGGTAGTATGTACATATTGGGGCCGATGTTAGCTCGGTATAAGTCGGTGTTAGTTCTGTGAAGCATCTGCATCTGGTAATATGTCAGTGTTTGCTCTGTTAGGCTGGTGTTAGCTCAGTATAGGTCGGTGTTAGCTCAGTATAGGCTGGTGTTTGCTTGGTATAGGCCACTGTTAGCTCTGTAGGTCAGTGTTAGCTCGGTATAGGTCGGTATCAGCTCGGTATAGGCCAGTGTTAGCTTGGTCTAGGCCGCTGTTAGTTCGTGTAGGTTGGTATAGGCTGGTATATTTTTATTTTAAATCGGTATAGCTCTGTCTGTATTGCATTGTTATAGCTCAGAATGGGTTGGTATACGTTTTAGAACATACCTCTGATTGATCTTTGCTGTGCTGGTTGGTATGTAGCAGTATTTCCGTATAGTTTTATCGTTGTGAATTAATCACAACGTGCTTACGACAAAATAAGGGTAGCATATAATAATTGTACCCGTTTGTTCTTTAATATACCTCGTCTAACTGATGACGAGCCTAGGAACATCCCACTTTCCCTTAGTAAGTTAAATCTGCCCTTATTTTGTCATATTCACTATAAGGCAGTTTGTAGTCTATATAGTAGAATTAAGCTCAGTAGTGCCTCCCCAGTGTGGCTTAAAGAATAAATAAATAAATAAACTATTATCATCATCATGTGGTATGTTCATGCCCGCTGCCACAGTTCTTGTCTCATTAATCTAAATTCCCACTGATTTGCATATAAGCTATTGGCTACCTATGCTTACTGTCTTATAAATTTCAGATAAGCAAAACACAATTATTTTCACCTACATGGAGGCTCCGTAAAGGCTCAGCATAGCCTCCGCTCCATTAGCTCCATCCGCTTCAAGACCCAAGAATCTATACATTTTTTCAAGCAGCACTTTTGTCTCCCCAGGGCATGCAGTGTAGTGTGGCTTACCGTTTGCAATGGGTCAATATTTCTTATACTGATTGCAGATGAGGAATGCAAGACAATGGCAGGGCCACGACCCTATTGGAATTGCGTGTTTCCATTCATTTACAAGGGTATAGAGTACTCCAAATGTCCAATTCAACCTAATAACCAGCCATGGTGTGCTACTCAAGTTGACAGTGGTGGAAATTTCGTTTCTGGTTCAGTGGAATGGGGAATGTGTTCTGCTGAATGCCCTGGTTGGTATTTGGATGAATTATAATATACTGTATTGCTGTATTGTATACTATTGCAACAATTAATAATATTATTAGCATATATCCTTGGTATGGTTTTACGTTTTGATAAAACAGCTTCGGATATGTAAAAGAGTAGGTTACAGATGGGGTGAGATATTATTTATTCTTGTTTTTATTTTAGTCTGATTTAGCCAGTAATTAATACTGGATTCTGATGCACCCCAGTAACATCCCCAGTAACATTGTATTATGTGCAATTTTCGTATGTAATATACATATCATAAATATTCTACTAATTACAGTAATCCTTAGGAATGCATGGATGTCTGATGTGGCCATTATGTACCTGGATTTTCATATCTACAGTGTGTTCAGTGGGGATATATCTATATAAATACATGCACAAGCGTTAATAAAATACCATCATAAAATATACTATCTATATAATATACTGATATAACTCTTTCAGTTACGATCAGTTACGGTAGACTTATTACTGTTATGGCCTACATACTAACTGATGTACTGGTAAGAAATACAGCTAAGCTCCTATCTCTGTTATTTCTGCATTCTCATTAATCACCAAACTCCCTTAGACCTAAACACTTATATACCGCATACGTGAGCATGGGTCTCAAAACTGACCCCACAGGGCCGATTGAAGGCCAATTGCTAATGTTGAAAAATGGCTGAAACAAATTTGCAACAGCCTTGGAGACCTAAAACAACAAATTAAACCCTTCCGATGGCAATTCTCTTCTAAAACCTCTGGCCGATATGAAACGTGAAAACTCAGATATTTAACACAAAAACGCATCCCTTAGAGCTGAAAACCCTGGTGACTCGCTCGAACAATATGGAAGATGTAACAACATACTACTCCATGGGCTCGTCAAATCGGACCACAATACCAATAATGCCAAAATCGAATGGATTTTATCGAAATGTGGTATCTGTTATGACAGTATTGACGTGTGGCATCACCTAGGAATCCCGAACGCGAAAAAAAATCGTACCATTGTCATACGTTTCGTCTGCCAATCTTCTTGTTTCTTGATATTCCAACAAAGATTCTATTTCAACAAAGATATTCCCCAAAGGAGTCTATCCAGTAAGCAACCGAGGGTGGACTCTCTATAGCCGAGGGGCACTTGTATAATAACTAATAATCACGAACCCCATCCTCTTATAATATATAACTCTGTAGTAGTCAGTAGCAGTAGTAATAATAGTAGTAGTAGTAGTAGTATAAGTAGTAAGTAATAGTAAAGGAGATCGGTTTAAACCAAAGTGATAAAGTAACATTATTATATAACATAATCATATAGACAAAGTAGAATAAGATACAGATTCATAATTATTTTATCAAACTCATGTACTACTTACTTCAATGTGCCAATTGTAACAATAATTAAACATATTATTCCGATTAATCTGCGTTTGGCCCTATAAGATATTATACTGAAGTGTTTTATATCAATATATCCATGCGAGTAAACAAGAAGTGAAGTAAATTTTTATTATTATAGTTTTAGAAATTGAATGATATACCCAAGATAGTGAAATAGATAATATACAAGAAATTGCCATTTGATCAGATATATCAAAGCGGCGTCTTTAGTATAATACCGTAATAGTATCAATTAACTCTGTTATACAATGTAAATATACTAAATCTATTTATAAATATATTATGAGCCCTACATTGTATATTTCTCCTACAGGTAGACAATGTAGTATGTTAAAACTTGATATAATTTGGTATAATGTATAACATATTACAAATAAGACTGAGGCAGCTAAACTGTATTGCAAAGAAATCAAATATCCTAAAGTAATATACTAGACCCACCCTCCACCCTATAAATAGTGTTCACCACCTACCCCACCCACCGCCCTTATTACTTCATAATAATGAAAGATAGTACTGGCGCTCCGGTCACTCCGTTCCCTCCGCTGGGGGGGTTAAGTTGTAGGTTTTGACACTATGCAAAATACGAGCACAGAGTTAGAAGCGCATTGGATAGGCGAACATTTCTTGCAGTGAAAGTATTTCCATACCTATTATAGTTTTCGAGATAGTCAGACATGAGTAGCTAAAATTTGAATTTTTTTGGTAAAGTCTGATTTCACCGGTACCTATCATCCGAAATATGGATTGTGATATATCGTTAGATGCGGGTCCACTAACTGTACATTCACATATTTTCAAGGAAAAAAGTCGATCAAGGGTTTTCGAAATATTTTCGAATTACCGGAAGCAGACTTTGGACGACCATATCTCCGGTACCGGTAGGCCTATTGAGTCGAAATTTTTTTTAATCTACTTAGAACACTCCAGTGAATGTTTTTAGTTTGAAAGTTTTGCCCCAAAATGCTCAGAAGTAATTTCGAAAAAACTGATCATTTCGCGATCATGATCTTTTGACCCCCTAGAATTGAACTTTTTTATGGTCAAATTTTGGCTACCCCCCCGAATTCGAGGGTGAGGAATCTTTTTGTAATGTTAAGTTTTTTCATACGGTGAACTCACAGGACTTGGTCTTCGAAATAAAACCGAAAACATGATCTTTCCTGATCATGGCCTGATCAAATCGCTTTTTGAAAATTTTGAAATGCTCAAAAGTTGCCCCTTCTTAATAGAAGTCGATTAGTAAAAAGAAAATCGGGGGTCTCAAACAAAGTTTTAGAGAAAATCGGGAAAAACTGAAAAACACGATCTTTTATGATCAGGAAGCTGATCTCGAGAACTGGTTGCCCGATCGAGCCAATTTTTTTTTTAATCAACTCAGAATAGACCATTGCACATTTCTTACAATGGATGTTTATTAGAAAAATGCTTAGATTCGATTTTAAATATACTGATCTTTTCGCGATCATGATCTTGAGTTTTGACCCACTAGACTTGAACTTTTTTATGCCCAAATTTTGGCTACCCCCCATAATTCGAGGGCGAGGAATCTTTTTGTGATGTTAAGTTTTTCCATACGGTGAACTCCCAGGACTTGGTCTTCAAAATAAAACCGAAAACACGATCTTTTCTGATCGCGGCCTGATCAAATCGCTTTTTGAAAATTTCGAAATGCTCAAAAGTTGCCCCTTCATCATAGAAGTCGATTCGTAAAAAAAAAATCGGGGGTCTCAAACAAAGTTTTCGAGAAAAGTTGAAAAAACCGAAAAATATCATCTTTAATGATCAGGTATCAGATCTCGAGAACCGGCTGTCCGATCGGGCCAATTTTTTTTTTAATCGACTCAGGGCGGTGTTCTGAACGTTTCCTACAGTAATTGTTTATATCCAAAATGCTTAGTTACGATTTTACGAAGTCCGATCTTTGCGCGATCATGATCTTGCGTTTTGACCGGGAAGAATTCACTTTTTTTAAAATCTTTTAACGGGAATCATGACTAATGTGGGGTCGCTGAATCTTTTTGTAATGTTAAGTTTTTCGATTGGAGCAAGCCTTGAGTGTCCGATTGCTGATCAAAACTGATCTTTGCTGATCATGGTCAAGATCATGATCGGAACACTCTCAACTTTTTCATTTGAATGTAAACCCATATGCTGCCTATCGTTTGGCGCCGGTCCCAAGTCCGTAGCATTAGCGGTTCTGGACTTATCTCCATAGCAACGTGGTTGCTAGGGAAGCGGACTTTTTGACTCAAATTGGCCCTAGCTGGAGAACCGTAGACTTTTTTAACACATTATGTATGGCGAAAAGTCTTCTGGATAAATTTTGGGGGGGGGGTCTAGGAACATCCTATTGTTCGTTTTCGCTTAGTTGCTGAGATCCTCTCGTCCCACAAATTCCAGGATTCTATAAAGGCATTCTGCTGGACTAGTTCCGTGGCCGGAATAGTGTTCGGTGTTCTGCGAACAGAGAACCTAATCGGTTTAGGGCCCTGACAGTCCAGCTAACCATTAAAAGGTTCCTCGCGGTGTACTATTAGCTGAGGCAGTAAAAATAAAAAAGGCAAAGCGGGTCTTTGCGGCCTACTCATCCAATGGTCCAGTGTTCATCCGGATTGGCCCCAACAAGAAACCAATCCACATTGCCAAGATATCAGACATCGATAAGATCCGCTTAACCTCAGCCTCACCAAAAAGAATTCACAATCCAAACGGATATCAACAAGAAGTAATTCTCATAAGGCAACTAATCAAGGTCCTTGAGTATCTCTCCTGGGTTCTTAATCCCTTTCTACGCTTTTCTCACGCTTTCTGATGAAGGTGACAACACTGTAAAAGCCTTTGCTGAATTGCCCCGTTATTTTTATTAATTTTTACATTAAAATACTCTGTAGTTGATTTAATAGGTGTAAGAGACCGTATTATTGCTGTATCGGTGTTTTTTAGAGGATCTAAGAGCTATTTCCTCCGTATGTGTACTGTGGAAGGCATAGTTGATGATTCTATGGCAATTCCGTGACGCAAAAGGGGATAGCTACTCTTGAACAGTAGTTACTATGACGGCGGTTAACAGCTGATATTCATATGTGTCGATTTTCTTTGTTCTACGGCGTCTCTCAGTTCAGTCAGCCAATCAGAGCATTTTTATGGCTCTTGTACAGAGATTTCCTAGAAATCACTCAATGCATTATGTGCAGTGTTTACATTCTGTCCTGAGCCAGGAGAGAGCGGCTTGGGAATATTTTGTGCTTTTCTGTTTTAGCCTAACACTAGTAGGCTTAATTATAGGGACATATATCCGTTATCAAACTAAACATAACATAACTGCACTACATAACAAATCTGGTTAACTGGCCCATACTGTGCAACTTAACTTAACATTACTGCTTTGCTGTCGGTTATTCATTATATTTGTTGATGAATTATTATATTTGGAATAACGAGAAATAACCCCGAAACCCAATATTCTTGATATACCGAAGGTAAGAGAGAAAGGTTACATATAACGATTGTGACTCATGTTAAAGTGGTTTGAAGTGAATCTAATGTTATTTGATAGACCCTACATGAGTTTGTCTGTGTTCCTTTTATATGTGACTAAAATCAGTGAAGATCGGCAGATTAGTGTGCAGTATTGTGCAGTATTGTGTATGAGTGAGACTGATAACGAAGCATTTCCTAAAGAATGCGCCATATATGTGAATTATAACTAATCCATATCGTTGTGAGTAGTTTAAGTCATAACTCTGTTTATATAGATAGAGCGCCACGTCCTAAAGGAACTGTTAATATTCCCCGAAGGTGAATAATATTGTCAGAGATTATATAATACTGTCAATCGAATAATACATTAGGCTTACCTAGCAATAAGATTAAGCCGTCGAACCCAATCTCCCGGGTATATCCAGCGGGTGAATGATCGCGCACAGATTGGTTTCGACTAGTGTAGTGAATCAAATATTTGTCAGAGGCTAAAAGTAATTTATTATCTAGAAGACATCCTAATTTGTCGGGTTAAACTGCCAAAGGTCTGAAAGCGCGAACAATAACGGATATAGCTTCTTTATTGCAGTAAGCAATAAAGTTGAAAGTACCGGTCAACCGGTAAACCTGAACGGTACATCTGTAGGTCAGTAGGCCCAACTGCCAGAACCGGTACTGCCGTAGGTCCGTAGGTCCAACTGCCAGAACCGGTACTTCTGTAGGTCCGTAGGCCTAACTGTCCTAACCGGTACTTCCCGTATAAGTACATTAGTATTATTCGATTTGATTATTGTATACCGGTAGGCTGTTTAAGAGATTAGGGACTGTACACTAGGGTGTTACAAAAATCACTTTTTTGCCCCAATTGCTTGGAAACTTCGACATGTTTTGCCATTTTAATGTAGAAGTACAATGCAAAAAACCGTTTTGAAAAATATTTAGTGGAAGAGGTGTCACACGAGTCACAAAATCTGAGAAATTTAACAAAATATAGCAGTTTTAATTTACCGATAAATCTAGAGAGATGATTGCAATGATCTGAAACTCATGTTATGTAATGCATTTATCATGGGCTTTCCAATAACGTTTTTGGCATTGTGAAATTGACAAGATCAGATGTGTCACATTGAGTTTGAAAAATTGAATTTTTTTAAAAAATATAAGAAATTTAACAAAATATAGCAGTTTTAATTTACCGATAAATCTAGCGATAGATGATTGCAATGATCTGAAACTCATGTTATGTAATGCATTTATCATGGGCTTTCCAATAACGTTTTTGGCAATGTGAAATTGACAAGATCAGATGTGTCAAATTGAGTTTGAAAACTTAACTAATTCTATATGGGAATGTGCTGGTCCCCCTTGAGTTAGTTCAACTATTACTGACCTGGCCATCTTTACATTGCCGCGATACACAGTAACTAACCTGTCATAAGCCTCCTCAGAGGCATTCTCATCACCTATAAACGTACTTACCAATTCCTTCAGTTGACCTCTCAACTGTTGGTATAAGTAGTTGAATTTCTCAGTCGGTGAGAAATCCTGTTGAGCGACATTAGTCTTGATATAGTTGATGAAGGTTCTCCAATGTTTAGATAAACCAGTGAAGTGCGGAGGATGTAATGGTGGAAGACTGTGTCTCGGACTGAACTTAGAAAACTCCACTGTGATTGAGTTGACCATAGTATTGTCTTCCCTTCCTACCCGTTGATGGACATAAGTTGGAATCGGTTCAACTGATGAGTAGGATAACTTACCTGTGGACGAGTACGCGAATTCGTCCCGTGATAGGTTACCTTCTCACTGACTGGTGATCTATAGTCAGTCTCAAACTCTGAGTCTGCCTGAATATTTATAACTGGGCATTCGTGGTTTAAACTTGGGATGGTCTTCAGGACGTTGGTACTGTTGTTCCTGTACTCTAAGCTTTTCATTCTCATGTTGATCTCGTTCTACATTGTCATTGACCTCAGGGATATTACACCTAACATGGTCGAACTCCTTATCCACCTGAACTTTGACGTACTGAATTCTTTGCTGCACTTCTTGCACAACACCACATACAGTTTGAACTTGTCCCTGCACCTGATGGACTTGTGACTGAATATGTTGGACTTTACCTTTTTCTATGGATGACTTCATCCCACACCTCCTTATTACCTTCCCTAATTGCTACATTTAATTGATACATATGGATGTTGGGTTTACCTGGAGTAGGACTTGGATTAAACCGCTCACTGTCTCGAGCTCCATCCCACTCGGCTTGATCACCTTCGTTAATCACAAATCTTTATCGAGACTCTACTTGAGGTCGTATGGGATTCAAGACAAAGAGTGTTACCTGAGGTGTGGTTGGTTCTAATTGGTGTCTAGGTTCGGGCTCATGGCAACCTCCGGGGTGACTTACCTGGTTTCCAGGAGTCCCTGCATCCACTGGGTCCACCCAATCCTTGGCAACCAGTCTATAGATTTATTGCGCATAATGTTGATGTGCTTCTATGGTGTCGGCTCCATGTATCTCGTTGAAGCGCACAATCGATGGTTCAGGCTGCTGATTAGTTCTTGAGCTCGAGTTCTTGAGCAGTCCGTTGCTGTCGATCCTCCAATTCATAGGCCTTCTGTTGCGGTTTGGCCGCAGCCAACTGTCTTTGTTGTTCTAGAATTAATGCCTCCTTGCGTTGTTCCATCTCAAGTTTCTTCCTGGTGATGTCGCGTTGATGAGCCAAATGTTTGTTCTCTTCATTGTCTGCTCACATTGAGTCGGGCTTACCGACTGCCTTCCAGCCTACCGACTTTAGCAGTCTTCCGACATTGGCAGTTTTCCATCCAAAAATTGGTAGTGGCCTACCGGATCGGTTTAACTGTACGAATTTAACAAAATCACCTATTATTAAATTTGTAATTTTAAAATATATGTAATTGTGCAAATGCTGCAATTTAATATTATTGTACTGTTGTTGTTGTAGTAACACACCTTACTGCCCTACTTCAGTACTTTGTTGCATGGCCTTTATGAATGAAGCAAAACAAAAGGGTCATGGAGTAACTTAGTAGTAGATGAAGTAGTAGTAGTATAAGTACATAGTACTGGTAAGGAGAGGAACACACTCAGTTTTCATACATTTTGATCTTCAATTTTGAAATTGTAGAAATGATAAATGCATTACATAACATGAGTTTCAGATCATTGCAATCATCTATCGCTAGATTTATCGGTAAATTAAAACTGCTATATTTTGTTAAATTTCTTAGATTTTTAAAAAAAATTCAATTTTTCAAACTCAATGTGACACATCTGATCTTGTCAATTTCACAATGCCAAAAACGTTATTGGAAAGCCCATGATAAATGCATTACATAACATGAGTTTCAGATCATTGCAATCATCTATCGCTAGATTTATCGGTAAATTAAAACTGCTATATTTTGTTAAATTTCTCAGATTTTGTGACTCGTGTGATACCTCTTCCACTAAATATTTTTCAAAACGGTTTTTTGCATTGTACTTCTACATTAAAATGGCAAAAAATGTCGAAGTTTCCAAGCAATTGGGGCAAAAAAGTGATTTTTGTAACACCCTACTGTACACCCCTTGTTTCTTTTGGAGCTTACTTATTTCTGTCAGTTTTATTTATTTGTAGGCCAGTATTGAACAGAAGGCGTGTAAGCCTGATCATATTGTACAGACAATTTGTAGGCTGGGCTGTTGTCTGATTGCTGTTAAGTCCGAACGGATTGCAGTGTGTGTAGATCACCTGTCCGATAAAGAACGGTTAGGAAGTAGGGGCAGCCAATGCTGTAAGGTAAACCCCCAACTAAAGAATAAGTCGTACTACTGGGTTAGAACGCATACTACCTAATCATTTCGGAGTCTGCATGTCCTGTAGTTTATTTAGGCTTGAGAGTAGTCTGCCATCGTTTAGTCTGTACTTTGTTTGTGTAGTCTGTACAGGTAGCGTATAATATTTATTTAGATAATTTGTAGGCTGGATAGTTGTCTGGCTGTTATTAGGTCTGAACGGATTGCAGTGTGTGTAGAGCCTCTGTCCGATAAAGAACGGTTAGGAAGTAGGGGCAGCCAATGCTGTAAGGTAAACCCCCATCTAAAGAATAAGTCGTACTACTGGGTTAGAACGCGTACTACCTAACCATTTCGGAGTCTGCATGTCCTGTAGTTTATTTAGGCTTGATAGTAGTCTGTCAGTATTTGGTCTGCATTTTGTTTGAGTGGTTTGTACGCGTAGTGTAATATTTATTATTCAGAGTTTATGCGATTATTCGCAACATTCATTCCCCAAGTTTGTTCCTACAATAATTGTGTTTGTTATACATACCGCTATAGTTAAATTAACCCCGGTACTACACGGGCTGCTTGGCGTAGGTAAAGACTGGTGATTTTGTGCACCGGTCACTCCAGCAGATGCCGTGGTTCTTTTAGCTGTTCAAGTATATTTAACTACCGATTATATGTTGTACAAGTACTCGTACCTAATTTAGGGTTTAGTGTACAGTGCTTTCCGAAAGTAATTAGTATAGGCATTATATTTGTGTTGTAAAGTGGTTGATAGGCACGTTCGATTAGCTCTATTAACTTCTAGGTAGGAACACTCCGTGATACATAACGTAGTACCTATAGCGATACGGCTATAGGTCGTCAGGCGGTGGTATTTTCCTATCTGGACAACGCAGTGTATTTACTACTACGTATTATTTTCAAATACCGCAGTACCCTGTCCGTTGTAATAACCAGATTCTAACCCTTTGTTAGGCTGGTTTGTAGACTTCTTGTAAAATTACCCTGAAAATTTGTATTTTGTGTTTTTGTAAATTTTTGTGTTTATTTAGAGATTGTAATCTCACCCGAATTGTACGTAATTTGTAGTATTAAGTAACTTAGGTAAATTAGCATTATTTGTTTTAGTGTCCTATAAGTAACACTTCACTGAAAGCGCACCGCTTTGTGTAGTGATTACTCCCCAGAAATAATAACATTTATTTCAAACATTGACAAAAACCCATTTCAACGGGTATATATATATTATAAATCAACTCAAACGATTTATAAATAGTAGGCCTGCCATACACCCATTAGGTCTCAATATCAGTTGGACTACTGCTCAAATAACGGTAATAAAGTAAGTAAAGTAACCAAGTAACCCTAAAATTCAGAAATTCAATTATTTAAAATAATTGGTATACCGGTATTTACGGTGGCTGATTGCGGCCAATTATTTCAATTTTTTTAATGTTTATCACCCGGGTGAAAAACATTTATCACCCGGGTGAAAAACATTTATCACCCGGGTGAAAAACATTTATCACCCGGGTGAAAAACATTTATCACCCGGGTGAAAAACATTTATCACCCGGGTGAAAAACATTTATCACCCGGGTGAAAAACATTTATCACCCGGGTGAAAAACATTTATCACCCGGGTGAAAAACATTTATCACCCGGGTGAAAAACATTTATCACCCGGGTGAAAAACATTTATCACCCGGGTGAAAAACATTTATCACCCGGGTGAAAAACATTTATCACCCGGGTGAAAAACATTTATCACCCGGGTGAAAAACATTTACCACCCGGGTGAAAAACATTTATCACCCGGGTGAAAAACATTTATCACCCGGGTGAAAAACATTTATCACCCGGGTGAAAAACATTTATCACCCGGGTGAAAAACATTTATCACCCGGGTGAAAAACATTTATCACCCAGGTGAAAAACATTTATTACCCGGGTGAAATTACAGGGTACATTTAAATGCTTAAAATAATTCGCATCTTTTGTTGTAAATCAATAAATTATTTTGTTTTTTAAATGTTTTTACATTGTAATGTTCCTGTCTAGCATCATAGTGTAGGTGTTTAGTACTAGCAATTTTTATGGATTTGGATATTCACTCTGTCATACAAAACTTTTTCTGGGATGGCTTCACATATAAAGAGATCACACGATTGCTGTTTGAAAAGTACAGTATAATACGATCTCATAGAACTATTCGGCGATATGTACATAACCTTGGTCTATCACGACGTCTAAATGTTCAACAATTCGAACAAACACTTTCAATTATAGAGGAGGAAGCCAATAGTCGTCCTACATGTGGATACAGACAACTCCAGCAAATATTAATGACTGAACATAAATTATTCGTCCCTCGAAAACTCATCGCTAGTTTATTGGAGATTTTCAATCCTGAAGCTTTACAGACTAGAATTTCTAGGAAACTAGTTCGCAGGACTTACCAGGCGAAGGGTCCCAACTTTCTCATGCACGTTGATGGGTGGGACAAATTAAAACCATTTGGATTTGCTGTTCATGGAGCAATCGACGGTTACAGTAGACGTATATTATGGCTTAAGTGTTCGAGTACTAATAACGACCCCTTTGTAGTGGCCGGTTACTTCCTAGAAACAATAAAAGATATTGGCGGCGTCCCACATATAGTACGTACAGATCGTGGCACAGAGAATGTGAACATAGAAATCATTCAGAAGTTCTGCAGGATAAGAAGTACTGCAGGATGCGCATATATCCAGGGGAAGAGTTCGAGGAATCAAAGAATTGAGGCCTGGTGGTCCAAATTCCCAGTTTTGGGAATGTCGGAATGGTTAACACACTTTAACGAGTTAGCAATAAACGGTGTCATTAACTTCGACGACGAACTTCATGTGCAGGTTGTACGCTTCACTTATATGAACTACTTACAGCGTGTCTTGAATCTTATAAAGCAACGATGGAATAGCCACAGAATTCGCACTAGTAGTTTGATATCACCGGGAGGTAAACCAGATTTGTTATACCTTGACGTACCGAACTATATAGAAACTGTTAGTGATCATGATATCAATCTACTGAACATATTTACCAGTTCAAACCCAACTTGCATTCGCTCTATGGAGTTGGCTGGAGACTACATTCTTGCAGAAGATGAGGCGCCCCCAACGATCAAGACACCAGCTAACTGTCAGAACTTGACTGACTGTGAGAACACATGTAGTTACCTTTTAAATAATATTGAACGATCATAAAATCTAATATCAATATAATATATTGACAGACTTTCTTAGGTATTACAGACATTTTTTGCTCGGGAAGGTTCAATCTTTAAGTTGGGGGGGGGGGGGGGGGGGGTAATTTCAATTCAATATACAGTAGTCCACCGAAAATGCATATATATGCATTTAATGATTAATAATTAATTAATTACTAATTAAAAATGTTGACCTTAATAATAATTATTAATGTTTGATTGATCGATTTGTGTAATCCAATAATTATTTTAAAATCCATGCACCCCCCCCCCCCCCCCCCCCCCCCCTCGCCCCAGTAATATAATTAAATGTTATACGTTTATTTCCCACGTAGTATTTAATTGTATTCTTAAATTTAACTATTAATATTAAAATAAACAAATAAAATTTATATGATCCATATCGGGGGGGGGGGGGGGGGGGTCATATAAATTTTATTTTTCGCTATTTAATATTAGTTAATACTAGTACTTTTATAGTTTTGAATCTAATCAAATTAAAGTTTTTTATGTGATAGATCAAAGATGGGGCAACATAATTATCAGGCGAAATTTTGTGAAAATAATTCTGCACCACTACAGTAGGTGGCGCTGCAAATTTATGCATATATTTTTTATCTTATTTTTATTTTATTATGCTTATTTATTGCTCTAAAGGATTTATCGCCCCACCCAACCCACCCCGCCTTTGCTTGCACACCCTCCCTTGTTAATAAATTAAACATTTTAACGTTCAAACACATTTAAATCTTTACTAAGACACATCAATTGTACTAAAAATGAAAAACTTCTAAAAGTTTCACTACGTAATAAACAAAGTATTCAAAGTTCGGTTGGCAGTTCTGGGTTGTAGTATACAAGTTTAGCTATATCTAACCAAGTTTAACAAGTTGAGTTATATCTGACCGAATCCGAGATCATCAAAAATATCGTCAGCCACGTTACGGCAGAACTTTTTAGTTGACCCTAAGAGATATCTATCATTCAACGGAAAATGAATAATCATTGCGCATGTATCCGAATTAACTCGTCGCTGACTATCATCCGTTCTATCAAACTGCAACGTTCCCTTAAAGTTGGGAAATCGAGATCCTGAACCGAACTGCAATATATCGCCAAGACTTAGCACTTTCTCTTCTGTTGCATCGCACTCGTAGTCATAAACTTGGGCCTTGAGTAATCCTTTACTGACCTTTGTTAAGAACATATTAAACTTAAAAGCAATTTCTTGTTCTTTTTCTCTCTCCCTAGATTTATCAGGCGATGTGTATGATGGACTGAAGCAACGTTTAACATCGTCTACTGTAACAAGCTCATGGATGAGCTCTTTCAGAGCATCATCAGGATACAGCTTCATAATATCCAAAACACTGAAGAATTGCAAGCCTTTCCTGTAACTTTGAATCTCCTCCATACATGTGCTAATCAGAATATGGCGACAAAGAATTTCTATTGCAGAGTTCTTCTCTTCGAATGAAATCTGAGCTGATGTTAAACCCATTTCAAACCTTTCACTGAAGTTTCCAACTAAATCGGAGAAAGCTTTTTCATCCTTTACGTCATCCAATGCTTTAATCTTCTCTATGATATCGCTCTCTTCTAAAGGTAGCTCATCAATGTTAACCGAATAAGGAATCTCGAGAATGGATGAAGCTACAGATGGGGAGAAGAAGTGCGGCCCCGGTGCGCCATTCAACAAAGCTAGGGCAGTCATTCTACCAAGGAATTCAAATTTATCTAGACACCCAATATTGTGTCGAAACGCAAATTTCGGATATGTTCCACGAAATAGCTCTCCACTTTGATGGCAAAAGAACAACGAAAACATATCACGAGTCAGACCTCCTGTGTCAACGCCATCTTCACCGATAAACTTAGTCATAATGATGGGAGTAGACATTTCGGATTCTTCAAGTATATCGTAGATACTTTCCACTACCCTAGCCCGCGGTATCTCAAACATGGTATATGATGTATTGCAGGATTTGAAGCTCTCAAATTTGCTGCTCAATACTTTGAAAAAAGAAATATCATTTTCCATACTTTCAGAAGTGGGGTTACGGTGATCACCAAAAAATGATGAGTGATAACTGGCCAGTTCTTCTCGGCCCATGGGTTGCAATGAATTCGAATTAATTTCAGTACAACTGTCCTCCTTTGTGCTGTCTGAATCAGCAACATCTCCTCCGAGAGAACGAACATAACGAACCGGTCTTTGAATGTTCCGAGGATGTTGTTGACGAAAGTTATCTACTCTAATAGACTCATTCACTTCATGTTGGATTCGGCAAAAAAAGCAGTCAACCTCCGATTCCTCACGCGATCTACCACAACCTGAGCAAATAATACGACACGATTCCACCGTAACAACATCCTCAGCGTCATCTACATGATCTATCCCATTGAGCAATTGTTCAAGGTCCTCATCAAAGTTACTTCTATTAGAGTCAGTTAGAAACCCCAACAGACAAATTTTCAAAGTACCATGGATACACTTCGTTATAGTGTATTCACGTAAATGTTTAAAAGTGCTTAGGGAGTCCCCAAGCATGTTTGTCAAATCAAAGGATGCATATTCAGACTTATATCCAGGAAAATCTTGCCTTATTAAAGACTCATTAGCGGTCCCTTCTGGAAATACCTTATCCTCAATTAGCACTCTAACAGTATCAATATTCTCTGTCATTGGCAACTTCATACACATCCCATTCGACTCGCCAAGTGGCTTTTTAACTAAAACTGCTTGGTTAAAACTATCACCGCTTACTTTAACTTTCATCTTCACAATTACTGTGTTACATTCCTTACATGGCCGGCCTTGGGGTAAGCCTGCAGAATTTGGGCGACTGCTGGTTCCAGAGCTGGTACCAACAGCAGAACGAATTTCCTCAATACGTGTGTTTAAATCATGACGTAAGTTCGATATTAGCCGTCTCTTGTTGCTGGATACAGTTTCACCAACTTTCGCACCAACTACTCTATCAGCCATTCTGGAAAATTTCCTAAAGGAACTAATATTGGTTTATTGTATGCACAGTAGACTACAACCACCTTAGGCTTATACAAACAAGGATATAGTTATGTCAAGAGTTTGAATTTTACTTTTACAGTAGTTTTAGTTTTAATTTACTTAGCTACTACTGTATTAGCTGTATGAAGTAAGTATAGGCCTATTTGTGTGTCTGGTTGATAATAACTGCTTGGGGGAACCAAAACAATACACGAAAGTTAACACGTGTTACTAGATTATGTACAGTACAGTATATCAGTTATTATACTGATATACCGGGAAGTACTAGGCGCTAGGGGTGTCGTTATAATGCAGTAGTGCTATAGCAAACAGAGCGGTTTCCAGTAGGCCTTATTTGTTCTTTAGGGAGACGTTGTACGTGGTTGCCAGTTGCCAGACGCTGTTATTTAGACGACCGTCAGACCGTGAACAGACTCATTGTGCATTAATTAAAACGTAATAACTTTTACAAAATATCTTGTCACTGGATATGCATTGTTTCGCCAAATCACGCACAAACAAATCTATTATCCGCTGTCACATTGGAAAACAGCCTAAATCGACCAATTTCTGTTTGCGCCTTGCGGTATGTAGCCCTTTAAGCTTATACACACACAGGATGTACTACAGTCAGTTTCAGTTTATCTACGGTAACTATGACATCACACTCACTGTATAGGCCTACTGTTTTGTAGTAATTTGACAGGCCCATTTATTAACAGAAAATTTACGGCACATTACAATATGCTGTAAAAACATTTAAAAAATAAAACCCTGTAATGATTTACATCAAAAAATATTCAAATGCCTTTAAGCATTTAAATGTTTTTCACCCGGGTGATAAATGTTTTTCACCCAGGTGATAAATGTTTTTCACCCGGGTGATAAATGTTTTTCACCCGGGTGATAAATGTTTTTTACCCGGGTGATAAATGTTTTTCACCCGGGTGATAAATGTTTTTCACCCAGGTGATAAATGTTTTTCACCCGGGTGATAAATGTTTTTCACCCGGGTGATAAATGTTTTTCACCCAGGTGATAAATGTTTTTCACCCGGGTGATAAATGTTTTTCACCCGGGTGATAAATGTTTTTCACCCGGGTGATAAATGTTTTTCACCCGGGTGATAAATGTTTTTCACCCGGGTGATAAATGTTTTTCACCCGGGTGATAAATGTTTTTCACCCGGGTGATAAATGTTTTTCACCCGGGTGATAAATGTTTTTCACCCGGGTGATAAATGTTTTTCACCCGGGTGATAAACATTAAAAAAATGGAAATAATTGGCCGCAATCAGCCACCGTAGGTATTTACGATAGGCCTATTATCTTTATTTCTATAAATTTAGGCTGAAATTATACCGGTACTTTATAATTAATTCTAGTCCAGAATTATACTTATATATACTATAACTGTAAGCTGTATACCGGTATTCCCGATAGGCCTATTATATATTTATATATATTTGTGCTAAAATTATACCGGTATTCTGTGATAAATCTAGTCTGTAATAATACTTATATATACTATAAGCATACCGGTATTCTAATATATTATATATATCACGCTACACCGAGTAGCAGTATCGGTAATTAATTACTAGGCTAGCAGTTAATACTGAGTTACTAGACTTGCTCAGACTGTAATATAGCAGTAGGCATTCAACTGTACACATAAACATGTCTGATACTAAGCAGAACCTGTCAGACAGTTTATTAGATGTAACTATCTGCGACTCAGATAGAGGCGTAGAACCGTCTAGTCGTAAGTTCAGTTCACCTCCCACTGTGAGGAAGGTCATCCCTCCTGTAGTAATAACAGAACCTAGGCTGGTCCAACATCGTAGGTCTATCATAGGCACTCGAGCTCAGGTCAAGCGGGACCAAGAAGCAGCAGAACAGCAACAACCCGCGAGCCAAGAACTTATTTCTCAACGGCCCAACAGCTCCAGTAGTGAGGATACTGTAGAGCTGACACCCGAACGCGGAGCAAAGATGATGGATTCGGTTTATTCGGATCCCCTTCTCATCCTTCCTGCAGCCGTACTCACTAGGTTATTGATTGCGGTGGAAGAACACCAGATCGATTGGGCGAGAAGTCAGCGATCAACTAAAGATAGTTATGCGGGATACACGAGGGAAGAACTGAAGTCTATTGTCGAGTCGCAATGGAACTTCCCCAGACCCGGACTCCCGTTTGATTTATCAGAAGCTGCCTGGGAAGACATACACCGGATGGGAGTAGCCAAGGAAACCATCGATCCAGCTGTGTGGAAGAGGTCCGCAGCCGGATACGCACAGGGATTCTTCAGCTCTATGGAGCGAATAGAAAAACAACTGTTACAACAACCTCAAGGACCTCAAGAGCAGGGACAACTGCTTTATCAAGTTAGAGAAAGAATTCTGCGAATCAGGCTAATATTATCAGCCTTTGAAGAGGCTTCTAAAAGAAGACAAGACACGTCGTTGCAAGTTGCCGTAAAGACTTGGTTTCAACGGGTGAGTCGCCAGGTTCAAGGAACAGCTCAGTGGAAAGCTCAGCTGGAGGAGCGCTCAACCCATGGAGAATCAACAGACGCTACTTTTTCCCAAGTGGAAAGTGAAGCGACGGCAGAGAAGCCGCATAAGAGGGATGCCATTGACATCTATCTGTCAGACTATCAACGTTTTTTAGGTGATGACGAGTTGAGGAGAAGGTTAGAGGGGCTTAGCCCTAATAGTGAAGGAACCAAGCTTGTGCTGGACGCAATCGATGTGGAAATGAGGGCTGCGAACCAGGCTAAATTTGATGAACAACTCCGCATCACACGAGTCCAAGAAAAGCAAGTAAAGAAAAAACGTATAGAAGACAGAAAGAAAGCAGCAGTAGCAGCTGCCGAAGCTGAAAGGAAAGCAGCTGAAGAGGAAAGTAAAGCCGACGAAATGGAAAGGAAAGCGGCAGCGGCAGCGGCAGAGGCAGAAGCGAAAAGAAAAGTG
>JAUCBJ010003487.1:0-43031 GCA_032718475.1 Nemertoderma westbladi | reverse complement strand
ATATCCTAATCAGTCAAGATATGGGCGAATGTGAATTTATTACTAATTCCAGGTGAATGAATTTTAGTAATTATGTACAGTAGGCCTTCAACTGTAGGCCTAGTACTGCAATAATTGGTGTAATAATAATCATGAGTGGTAAACGTTGGTATTTTTGTCTCAGCTGATGGTATCTGTCTGTGTTGTGTAGTAATGGTTTACAGATATACACCCCGCGTGCTTGCACGCCACTACTGTAGTTATAATTGGCATGCAAGCCTAATAAAGGAGGCCAGTAGGCCAACCTACTGTAGGGACTATAAAGTGGAAACATTGGCCAACATAACATATAGGATTACCCTAAAGCTTTGCAGCTTATTTCCAAGGGGTTCTTACTTATTTCCAAGGGGGTCCTTAAAATATTTTTTTTAATTAAAAGACCTGGAAAAGATTTAGTACGTTGATAACTTGATTGGTGATAGTAGGTGAACTCTCCCCGCATGGACCACCAACTCACTCCCCCTCCCGTAAACTGTTCAATTCCCACGGGCCGATGTGCATTATCCATCCTTCAAGACTTCATTTTTCATTACATAAATAATAGAGCTGATGCCAAATTTGTAGTGGGACTGAGAAAGGCTTAATGTAATTTATAGTTAATGGATTTTTTTACCTTCTTAACCTGGATCTTTCAAATACTACAGTATTAGCTGAATTCGACACAGTAGTAGCTTAAATGGAATCATTCATTGAGCGTTGTTATCGATATAGACGGGAGAATAAAGCCGAGAGTTGAATGTACAAAATGATACAATAATTAAATAACATTAGCTTTTACAGTTTACGACGCTGAAGCGAATTGCGAATTTAGTAACTGTAATTGGACCCAGAATATAATGGAGACTTTATTGAAAATACCACATAATTTCAAATAATGAATAGTAAATTATTTGTACTATTTCCAATTCGAACTGAAAATAGCATACCTAACTGAATTAATTATTTTGTTACATTATGTCAACTTAACTGCGTTCTGGTGAATTACTCGTAACGCTGCAAAGTACTACTTTGCAGCGTTGCGGCGTATAGGACGGAACGCTGCAAAGTAATCAATGTCATGGAAACAACTTCAATTGCCGTATTCCAGAATGTATTACTGGCACGTTCCACGATAACGTCAACCAAGGGCTCATTTCTAAAAGTTAGGTATTGTTGGCTTTTGTGAACTTTTACTAGATCGAAATTTATCGCAGAATACGAATCTGAAACTATAAATCTCAAATATATAAATTTTAGTATCGTAAATTGCTCTGGTAGCTGGTGCGTTAAAATTTCAATTTTTTTGTCAAAATTAGAGACATTGTGTTTTTTGAAAATTTGATACAATGCAATACAGTTTTGCTATTTTCAGCCTTTTCAGATGGAATATATACATTTTGGGAATGCAATGCCACGTTGTTCATGATCTAAAACGAGTTGACTGACTAATACTTTTGATTTTTGCATGAGGCAATTTGAATGTCACGTACTTTACCAAAATATGTATTATTTTATTTTATAAAGTCAAATTTAGCTCCAAGGGAACTAAAAGTGGAATCTACAATATTAAAGTATATTTACATGTTTTGCGTTGAACATTTCTCGAAAATTCTGTGCTTTTGACACATTTACAATGGTAAAGTACGTGACATAAAAATATTTTTTCGTAAAGTACGTGACATAAAAATATTTTTTCGTAAAGTACGTGACATAAAAATATTTTTTCGTAAAGTAGGTGATGGTTGTTCGCGGTATTTCAACTTTTCATAACGCGAGTTGAATATTTTTCGGATTTATTTATAATGAATATTCCAATATCAGTACTGGGTGTGGGAACATGGAATTTGGGTATATTCAATGGACTGGGGGCGATTTACGGGCGAATATTGGGGCGACTTACAGGGCACGGGACTCATATCAGATATTTAAGGGCCAAGGGTGGGAGGCAAAATCAAGCAGTACTCAGGTTTACCTGATACTATTAGGCCTAGCCAACTTCCTACTGCCTGTAGAGGTAGTTTTGGTAACCCGCTAGGCCTAGGGACAAGGACTGCCCTTAGAGGTTCCTGGCCAACAGCAGATATTACGAGCCTGAAAAGGACTCGGAAAGTCTGCTGATTGCGTCAGGGATTTGCGACAGGAACCGACAGACAGATCCTTAGTGGTCCCTGGTCACCGGCAGTTATTACGAGCCTGAAAGGGACTCGGAAAGCTTGCTGACTGCACCGGGGACTTGTGACGGATCGACCGACTAGACGGAGGAAGGGTTCGACGAGGACTGCCTTCCTGGAGTGGCTTCCACAACCGGCGTTACTACGAGCCTGAAAGGGACTCGGAAAGCTACCGACAGTTGGGACTCACAACGGGCTGACAGACCCCTAGCCAAGCCGTACCGCTTTCCTGATGACCGATCCCTTCGGGGTTTGGGAAGGGTGGGGCAGACACGCAATGGGGTTGAAAGACAAAGGACCGGACTCTACTGGCCTACTGACTATTAGGAGCAGCTTCTCGACTACCGAAGCGAATACGAGCCTGAAAAGGATTCGGAAAGCTTAGGTGGTTGGGACCCTGCGATGAACTGACAGACCCCTAGCCAAGCCGTACCGCTTTCCTGATGACCGATCCCTTCGGGGTTCGGGAAGGGTGGGACGGACACGCAACCGGGTCTACCGACTTGACCGACCCTTAGCCAAGCCGTACCGCTTTCCTGATGACTGATCCATTCGGGGTTCGGGAAGGGTGGGACGGACACGCAACAGGGTCGACCGACACTGACACTACGGCACCGGGACTAGGACCGAAGGAAAATGGGGAACATTAGTTAGGTTAAAATCTAAAGTGAACAGTGGGTAATTAATTAATGTACTGTAGGAATTTATATGTTCGTGTATTATTGTGAATATTTGGTATATTGGTGTGGGGAAGCCCAAATTATTCTCAATCAAGGTTCAGTCACAACATTCAGGTTATATTAAAGATTATTTCCAACCAATGCAACTTTTTCTCGACTGCAATCTTGCATCTCAGATAGGACTCCTTCTCCACTCCCAATATCTGGTGACTGGCCGGAATCCTGTGGTCTGAAAATTCCGCCTCCAGCATCGGCGTTTTCCCCATGGTGTCGGGAATAACAGCAACAAAATTGAGAATAATACGCGGCCAACTTCAACTGGTGGAAGTTGGGAATTCTACAGTATTCTTCAAACTCTCTCCGTGCTTACCCAGTACCACTACGAGGAAACTCTGGTATTTGATTTAAGACAAAGCCGTGGTTTAATCAACTTACAAACTCAATTTAAAACTCGTAGTCGGCAGATCATTAATAGAGAGTTGTTAACAGGGAATGGAAGTATCAATCACACCTATTAATATAATCCAAGTTGAGCCAGGAATGTGGCACATTGAAGTCGAAGTACAGGGTACGAACGTGGGACGATTCAGGATTACTGTTCGGGTAGTTCAGGCTGAATACGAAACCTACGATGAACTATTCTACGATATCGCATATCTTGCAATAAATGAGGCGCTAGAATGATAACGGATAATGTCTCCGACACCGATGAAATGGAGCCCCATACAGACTCGGAAGCTGACGAGGTCCCAAACGTAAAGAACATGGCCCGTCGACTGGGCGCTCTCAAAGGCGGAGTAACTCGAGCATATCACCGCATCGAGAAACAACTAAAGGGAGTCGAGACCCCCCTCAGCGACATACATACCCAACTACAAAAAATCCGAAGTATCCTACAACGATATGAACGGATGATACAGGCATATGAGGAGCTCATCCCCGCAACCGATATACCAGACTACCCCAGACTGGAGGAACATGTTGCACATCTGGAAGAGTTCCGCAAGCAACATCGGAGGACCCTCAGCCTCGTGAGAGGTTACGAAGAGCAGTACTACAAAAGAACTGAGAGGGTGGACGCGGAATCAGTGCGGACCTCCGGTACCAGGACCGTGGTTCAGCAAAAGAGAACTGGGTGCTCGAGGCACCAGCACTCCAGCGCCAGGAGCAAGATATCCGGTTCAGCGCGCAGCTCCCAAGGGGGTCAGCCACTCCGAGATCAGCTACGAGAACAGAAGGCATTGGCCCTTAAAGCCCGAATGGAGGATGAATACGTCCAATTACAGATCGAACAGGACGTACTAGCTGAGGAAAGATATAAACAGGAGGCCGAGTCCGGGGAGGTACAACTCAAGATGGAAGGAGTTATGAAGGGTTACGAAGCGGTCAAACTAACAATCAAAAATGCTCTGGTACATACCGATCTCAGAGTGCAGTTCCGACAATCATCCGAATACGCACCCCTCATACAGTTAGACCGGGAAGATGTAGATCTACGATGCCCACCATTGGATGTGAACAGAATTACGCTATTAATCGGACTCGATACACCGGAATTACATATACCGACCAGAGACATCGCCCGATCCGTAAAGCGGGACGACGGTTTCTATGCGGAGCGCACCATCATGGGATGGACACTCTGCGGCATCAAAGAGGAAACTTCCGACACATATACATATCTTCCTAAATGCCAGATCAAAGAGAACGCAACATATGTGGGTTACTGTTCAGCAACCCACCTCGACGAGGATTTATTCTTGGAAACAGAAAAAACCCAACAGGAGATGACAAAATATTTCAACCTAGAGACTCAAGAATTTGCTGAGAAGGACGAGAACCCGTCCAAAGAAGATCAATATTGTATGGATGTTCTCGACCAGGCCACGTTCAAAGACGGACATTGGTGCTCGCCCATGCTTTGGAAAGACCCAGATAGACCGATGGCGAATAATGCCAGCATGGCCCTTAGGAGGCTCAAGGGTATCTTACGCCGGTTGAACGAGCTACCTGAGATAAAAGAGAAATACAATAATGTGATTAAAAGTTATTTGGAAGATGGATTGGCGGAAATGGTGCCCCAGAATGAACTACAGGGGACTAGACGGACGACGGACGTACTACCTCCCAACACACTATGTGGTTGAAGCCCGGAAGGGCGGTAAAATCCGGGTAGTAAATGATGCTGCGGCTATGTATCAGGAATCCTTAAATAGCCAACTTTACACCGGGCCCAACATCTATAGTACACTGATCGGCGTATTGATCAGGTTCCGAGAAAACAAAATAGCCTTCACATGCGACATCAAAGCGATGTTCCACCAGGTCCGAACGCTACCAAGAGACTCAGATTGCCTACGTATATTGTGGACAGATAAAACATTGACTCCACAAGAGATAAACCAACTCACCTTGAAGGATGTGGACGTAATGCGCATGATTGTCAGAATCTTCGGCGCTAAGGACTCACCGGTTGCATGTAGCGACATGTTGAAGAAAACAGCGACTATGTGTGAAAATGAGTTCCCTCCGACAGTCATAGAGACCATCCAATGATGTTTCTATGTAGACGACGGATGCGCTGGTGCCGAGAATGTTGACGAGGCATATCAGCTGGCTATGGGAATGGTGGAATGTTTAAAGAGAGGAGGTTTCCCTCTTGTAAAGTTTAGATCCCATGATTAGGAACTTATGGAAAGGTTCCTGGAAGAAATTCGGCTAGACGACAACAAAATGTATTCCGAGGGTGTGGATCACCGTATACTCGGTATCGAATGGGACATAGAACTGGATCAGTTCATCTTCAAACCTAACCCCCTGCCCAAACCAATGACAAAGAGGGGATGTTTATCTGTAAAGAGCACCATATTTGATCCATTAAACTTCATATCCCCAGTAACATTGGCCGGTATGAATTTGATCAAAGAAATGTGGATAGAAGGACTGGGATGGGACGAAGAACTCCCCCCACACCTCAGTGCCAAATGGAAGAAGTGGATGGAACAGCTACACCTCATGCGGATCCCTTGACCGTTCTTCCTCGACAAACTACCCACCGATATATTCCAGCTCCATACTTTCTCAGATGGATCGAATACCGGAATCGGCGTAGTTACCTTCCTAAGAAGATTAAGTCAGGATAGAAACGGTGATACGAGCTTCTTATTCTCCGAAGCCAAGACGGTATCCGGGGAATTCGTGGTAACAATCCCAAGACTCGAGCTGCAGGCCGCAGTCTGGGCAGTGAGGCAGAACCGCATGATCATGCGGAACCTAAGAATCCCCATCGAATCGCAGCATTTCTGGGTTGATTCAAGTATCGTGCTTTACTACCTCCACTCACCATCACGGCGACACACCACGTTCGTAGCGAACCGAGCCATGGAAATAAAACAATGTACCAACCGAGAACAGTGGCACCACGTAAACGGGAAAGAAAACCCAGCGGACTTATCGAGCAGAGGCGCCACCCCACGACAGCTCGGTAAGAGTAAACTTTGGCTCACAGGCCTGGGGTTCTTAAAGCTACCACAACTAACCTGGAGCATCTGATTCGATCCCGAACTAGATAGCGGGAAATATTCGGAAGATGACAAGGAGATTCGCAAAGTCCATGGAAGCGCCACCGTGGAAATTTATAGTTGCCTGACCGAGCCTGCAAAGGACTCAGGCAGGCACTATAATGTTGCGACCACTGCGCAACCTACCGCGTCCTTACAACTCTTGATAGAGCGAACCTCCTTGATGAGATGTCTTATCCACCACATCATGACTCTTCGTAACTTCCTGCGGTGGAAGGATAATAAACCGATAGTTCGATGAAGTATCCGAGAACTCATTATTGCGGAGAAATGTATTGTGAGATATGTCCAGAAAGAAAGTTTCCCCGATGAATGGGAACAGCTCAGAGCGGGCAAGACCTTGAAACCTGACAGCCCAGTGTACCAGTTGAGACCCATGATGGGGGAAGATGGACTGATCCGACTAAATACCAATGCAAATGCCCCGGTCGAATATGAAGTCAAATACCCAGCACTTCTGCCCGGAACGTCAACACTAGCTAAGCTATTAATCCAGCAGTGTCACGAGGAAAACCATCACGCGGGCCAGAACTGGATTATGGCTAACATCCGGCAAAGATATTGGATTACCCACATCCAGCCACTGATCCGAAAAGTCCTAAAACGATGTTTCCCTTGCAGACGATACCTCGCGCCACCGCTCACCCAAAGAATGGCTGAGTTACCGGCTACACGGCTGCAATTCGATTCACCACCGTTCTACATAACCGGCGTAGACTGTTTCGGACCATTTACAGTCATCGAGTGACGATCTAACTGTAAAAGCTTTTGCTGAATTGCCCGGTTATTTTTCCTTATTTTTCCCGTAAAATACTCTGTAGTTGGTTTAATAGGCGTAAGAGGCCGTATTATTGCTGTATCGGTGTTTTTAGAGGATCTAAGAGCTATTTCTTCCGTATGCGTACTGTGGAAGGCATAGTTGATGATTCTATGGCAATTCCGTGATGCAAAAGCGGCTAGATACTCTTGAACAGTAGTTACTATGACGACGGTTAACAGCTGATATTCATACGTGTTGATTTTCTTTGTTCTACGGCATCTCTCAGTTCAGTCAACCAATCAGAGCGTTTTTACTGTTCTTGTACAGAAATTTCCTAGAAATCACGCAATGCTTTATGGGCAGTGTTATCATTCAGTCCTGAGCCAAGAAAGAACGGCTTTTGGAATATTTGTGCTTTTCTGCTTTTAGCCTAACACTAGTAGGCTTAATTATAAGGACATATATCCGTTATCTGCATGTACCATCATAACTGCACTGGTTAACACTAGTTAACTGGCCCATACTGTGCAACTTAACTTAACATTACTGCTTTGCTGTCGGTTATTCATTATATTTGTTGATGAATTATTATATTTGGAATAACGAGAAATAACCCCGAAACCCAATATTCTTGATATACCGAAGGTAAGAGAGAAAGGTTACATATAACGATTGCGACTTATGTTAAAGTGGTTTGAAGTGAATCTAATGTTATTTGATAGACCCTACATGAGTTTGTCTGTGTTCCTTTTATATGTGACTAAAATCAGTGAAGATCGGCAGATTAGTGTGCAGTATTGTGCAGTATTGTGTATGAGTGAGACTGATAACGAAGCATTTCCTAAAGAATGCGCCATATATGTGAATTATAACTAAGCCATATCGTTGTGAGTAGTTTAAGTCATAACTCTGTTTATATAGATAGAGCGCCACGTCCTAAAGGAACTGTTAATATTCCCCGAAGGTGAATAATATTGTCAGAAATTATATAATACTGTCAGTCGAATAATACATTAGGCTTACATAGCAATACGATTAAGCCGTCGAACCCAATCTCACGGGTATATCCAGCGGGTGAATGATCGCGCACCGATTGGTTTCGACTAGTGTAGTGAATCAAATACTTGTCAGAGGCTAAAAGTGATTTATTATCTAGAAGACATCCTAATTTGGCGGGTTAAACTGCCAAAGGTCTGAAAGCGCGAACAATAACGGATATAGCTTCTGTATTGCAGTAGGCAATAAAGCTGAAGTACCGGCAACCGGTACCAAGTAGGCCTGACTACCTAACCACCCGGACCGGTACATACTGCAGTACAGGTACAGCAGTATTATTCGATTTTGATAATTATATACTGGTAGGCCTTAATAATTAATCAGGGACTGCAGCCCTGGTTTTTTATTGAGATTTTTACTTATTTCTGTCAAGTTTTATTTGTTTGTAGGCCAGTATTGAACAGAAGGCGTGTAAGCCTGATCAGATTGTACAGACAATTTGTAGGCTGGATAGTTGTCTGGCTGTTATTAGGTCTGAACGGATTGCAGTGTGTGTAGAGCCTCTGTCCGATAAAGAACGGTTAGGAAGTAGGGGCAGCCAAAGCTGTAAGGTAAACCCCCAACTAAAGAATAAGTCGTGCTACTGGGTTAGAACGCATACTACCTAATCATTTCGGAGTCTGCATGTCCTGTAGTTTATTTAGGCTTGATAGTAGTCTGTCAGTATTTGGTCTGCATTTTGTTTGAGTGGTTTGTACGCGTAGCGTAATATTTATTATTCAGAGTTTATGCGATTATTCGCAACATTCATTCCCCAAGTTTGTTCCTACAATAATTGTGTTTGTTATACATACCGCTATAGTTAAATTAACCCCGGTACTACACGGGCTGCTTGGCGTAGGTAAAGACTGGTGATTTTGTGCACCGGTCACTCCAGCAGATGCCGTGGTTCTTTTAGCTGTTCAAGTATATTTAACTACTGATTATATGTTGTACAAGTACTCGTACCTAATTTAGGGTTTAGTGTACAGTGCTTTCCGAAAGTAATTAGTGTAGACATTATATTTGTGTTGTAAAGTGGTTGATAGGCACGTTCGATTAGCTCTATTAACTTCTAGGTAGGAACACTCCGTGATACATAACGTAGTACCTATAGCGATACGGCTATAGGTCGTCAGGCGGTGGTATTTTCCTATCTGGACAACGCAGTGTATTTACTACTACTTATTATTTTCAAATACCGTAGTACCCTGTCCGTTGTAATAACCAGATTTCTAACCCTTTGTTAGGCTGGTTTGTAGACTTCTTGTAAAATTACCCTGAAAATTCGTATTTGTGTTTTTGTAAATTTTTGTGTTTATTTAGAGATTGTAATCTCACCCGAATTGTATGTAATTTGTAGTATTAAGTAACTTAGGTAAATTAGCATTATTTGTTTTAGTGTCCTATAAGTAACACTTCACTGAAAGCGCACCGCTTTGTGTAGTGATTACTCCCCAGAAATAATAACATTTATTTCAAACATTGACAAAACCCATTAAAACGGGTATATATATATTATAAATCAAATCTAACGATTTATAAATAGTAGGCCTACCATACAACCATTAGGTCTCAATATCAGTTGGATTACTGCTCAAATAACGGTAATAAAGTAAGTAAAGTAACCAAGTAACCCTAAAATTCAGAAATTCAATTATTTAAAATAATTGATATACCGGTATTTACGATAGGCCTATTATCTTTATTTCTATAAATTTAGGCTGAAATTATACCGGTACTTGTAATTAATTCTAGTCCAGAATTATATATACTACAAACTGTAAGCTGTATACCGGTATTCCGATAGGCCTATTATATATTTATATATATTTGTGCTAAAATTATACCGGTATTCTGTGATAAACCTAGTCTGTAATAATACTTATATAGTTATATATACTATAAGCATACCGGTATTCTAATATATTATATATATCACGCTGCACTGAGTAGCAGTACCGGTAATTAATTACTAGGCTAGCAGTTAATACTGAGTTACTAGACTTGCTCAGACTGTAATACAGCAGTAGACATTCAACTGTACACATAAACATGTCTGATACTAAGCAGAACCTGTCAGACAGTTTATTAGATGTAACTATCTGCGACTCAGATAGAGGCGTAGAACCGTCTAGTCGTAAGTTCAGTTCACCTCCCACTGTGAGGAAGGTCATCCCTCCTGTAGTAATAACAGAACCTAGGCTGGTCCAACATCGTAGGTCTATCATAGGCACTCGAGCTCAGGTCAAGCGGGACCAAGAAGCAGCAGAACAGCAACAACCCGCGAGCCAAGAACTTACTTCTCAACGGCCCAACAGCTCCAGTAGTGAGGATACTGTAGAACTGACACCAGAACGCGGAGCAAAGATGATGGATGCGGTTTATTCGGATCCCCTTCTCATCCTTCCTGCAGCCGTACTCACTAGGTTATTGATTGCGGTGGAAGAACACCAGATCGATTGGGCGAGAAGTCAGCGATCAACTAGAGATAGTTATGCGGGATACACGAGGGAAGAACTGAAGTCTATTGTCGAGTCGCAATGGAACTTCCCCGGACCCGGACTCCCGTTTGATTTATCAGAAGCTGCCTGGGAAGACATACACCGGATGGGAGTAGCCAAGGAAACCATCGATCCAGCTGTGTGGAAGAGGTCCGCAGCCGGATACGCACAGGGATTCTTCAGCTCTATGGAGCGAGTAGAAAAACAACTGTTACAACAACCTCAAGGACCTCAAGAGCAGGGACAACTGCTTTATCAAGTTAGAGAAAGAATTCTGCGAATCAGGCTAATATTATCAGCCTTTGAAGAGGCTTCTAAAAGAAGACAAGACACGTCGTTGCAAGTTGCCGTAAAGACTTGGTTTCAACGGGTGAGTCGCCAGGTTCAAGGAACAGCTCAGTGGAAAGCTCAGCTGGAGGAGCGCTCAACCCATGGAGAATCAACAGACGCTACTTTTTCCCAAGTGGAAAGTGAAGCGACGGCAGAGAAACCGCATAAGAGGGATGCCATTGACATCTATCTGTCAGACTATCAACGTTTTTTAGGTGATGACGAGTTGAGGAGAAGGTTAGAGGGACTTAGCCCTAATAGTGAAGGAACCAAGCTTGTGTTGGATGCCATCGATGTGGAAATGAGGGCTGCGAACCAGGCTAAATTTGATGAACAACTCCGCATCACACGAGTCCAGGAGGAGCAAGTAAAGAAAAAACGTATAGAAGACAGAAAGACAGCGGCAGTGGCAGCAGCAGTGGCAGCGGCAGAAGCAGAAAGAAAAGCGGCAGCGGCAGAGGCAGCGGCAGAGGCAAAGGCGAGAGGCAGCGGCAGAGGCAAGGCGGCAGAGCAGCGGCAGAAGCAAAGCGGCGAAGCTGAAAGAAAGGCGGCCGAGGCAGTGGCAGAAGCAGAACGGAGAGCGTCCGAAGAAACCACCCAATTAGAATTGGAAAACATTCAGGAGAATCAAGACTGCATAAATAAACAGTTAACAGCTAGTAATATGCAGATGATGAATCGATCTACTCCCAAAAGACAGGGATATACATCATCTGAGGAAGGCGATACCACCGATACTGAAGGCAAAGGAAATAGATCTCGTCTAAGCAGACGTAAAAGAACATTCCACCGTCAGAAATTGCCTGATTTGCCTCCAGCTGTTAGAAGGCAACTAAATAACACCAACTTAGGTAGTACAGAGCCCACAGACCAAATAATTAAAATAGAAAGACTCCCTACTATAGTAGATGAGCCTGAAATAATTAGGCCTGTTCTTGAAATCACCCCTTCGGTGATAGACACACCTGTGCTCCCTGAAGTTACCTCTAAATTCCCTCTGCATAGCACTAAGCTACCTGTGCCCAGTAGAACTGCCCAGGAGACAGTTCAGGTCCTGGACCCCGAGCGAAATATTCATGATTTGTCGCCCGTTGTCCCTCGTCCGCCCGCTACAACGTTGGCGACTCCCGCTTCGGCGGTCGAATGGGTGGACGAGAGACGGCGGGGGATGGATCTCCTGCTCGGGCAGATGCAGGAGACTGTTCAGCAATTCAAGGGCACAGTAAGGGAAAGTAGGCTAGAGTTGCAAGAAGTGCAGCAAAGTATCGCGCTAGAACGCGATAAATTAGTAAATACACAAAGGGGTATACCACCACCCTCGGTAACAATGTGTCAACCTGTTAGGTCTGAAGTATCTCATGCGCAAGGTGTGGAGCCTACACGCATATATACTGCTAGCGAAGTAGAAACTCCTATAGTGAACCCTATTAAGGGTAATTATAGACCTGTTGATAATGACATTCCCTATAGACCTGATCATAATCCGAGAAATTTATATACCGATAACTCGATATTAAATAACACGATGGCCCAAGAAAGTTTTACGCGTCAAATGGCTAGAACCGAAGCCCGGCAAGCGGTAAAGGTGGGAGAGATCGTCAAGTTCAATGGAGATGAGATGAAATGGTTACCTTTTAATGAATATTACAAAGATAACATACAGAACTCTGTACTATCTAATGGAGAGAAACTTAGATTCCTCATCGAGTGCTTGGAAGGACCTCCCAAGTTAATGGCGTTAAGGTTTATTGGACATCCAGACGGATTAAGACAAGTTTGGGATACACTAAACATCAGGTATGGTAATAGGAATAACATAGCTGGGTATTTGTATGCAAAGTTGGTAGCGCCCCGAAAGTTTATTAGCAGCGGGATTATAGAGTTTTCCGATGAAATTCAGGAGATCTGCAGACAATTAGATTGGCTAGGTAAGTCTCATGAGTATCAGAGTGCTATGGTTATTAGAGCAGTGGCTTCTACTTTACCGAAGGGTAGAGTAGGTACACGCTGGGACAAGAAAGTGTTATACATGATGGAACAACAACAACGAGACCCTACCATGGCTGATCTCATGTCATTCTTGGATAGCGAGGTGAAATTACAGCTCATAAAGCAGTCCAGAGAGAAGACAGCGGAAAGTAAGGTAAGTGAGAAACCCGTTTCTAGGAGAAGGGTAACACCAGTATGTTATACCGACGACGGTGAAAGCCAAACCTCTCAAGGAGAGGACAGCGGGAAAGACACTGACAGGTCTTATTATGTCAATAAAATGCCTAAAGATCAGGTAAGTAAATCCAAGTCTCGACCCAATGACAGAAGGGAACCGGTACAAAAAACCCCTCCTACGTCTCCTAAAAGAATTCAGGTGAGAAAGCCCGAGGAAAGAACAAGTGTGCACCACATAGCACAGGTTAAAGTAAGTAACATCAAGCCGAAATGTGTGCTGTGCGACGGGCCCCACCGTTTAAATGCGTGTGATAAATTCCTGAGGAAATCACTAAAGGATAGACGTGAAGTCATGTGGGATAAGCGGTTGTGTTATAATTGCCTCAGACAAGGACACCAACGGCGAACCTGTTACTCCGACGCAAGGTGTGCAAAGTGCGGCGCCAAACATCATATCTTGTTGCACACGGAATTCGAACGAAACAGCCCGAGTCAGGTAAGTGAGTCCGAACTACATGTCCAATTCAGTGATGTGAACGACACTGATCAATCTGAGATGGAAGGATTCTATACGGACGAGTTCTCCGACCAAAACGAATCCTGTTACCTAATAAACACCACCGCAGTGTATCGAGCACTCGTGCATGAAAAAGACACAGACAGCGACCTTACCTTAACTACTTCTGATCAACAACCATCTTGGAAAACGCCAACTTCCAATATAGGAATCCGAGAATTTCCTGTAGTCCAGTTACGGGTCCACGGACCTCAGAAGAGCTATATAGTGAACGCCCTCCTGGACTCCGGTAGCACAGGAACATTCATCGATAAAGAACTAGCCGAAGTCATCTTTGCTGGACAACCCAAGTTCCGAACCAAGCTAAACATGTCAGGGATCATGCAGGTTTGGAATTCTACTGTAGCTGCCGACTATTATATAGGTGAGTTGTCCACTCCACAGGATAAACTAGGATTATATAATTCATGCGTTTGTCCCATCCTGGATTATGCGTCTGGTGTTTGGGGGTATCTAGCTGCACCAGATATTGATACTGTACACCGAAAGGTGATGCGATCATTCTTAGGTGTCCATAAGTTCACACCAAACTTGGCAGTTGAAGGTGAAATGGGCTGGATTTATCCTCAACACAGACGTTATCTTAGCTTGGCTAGGCGCTGGAACCGATTGGTGGAAATGACAGATGACCGTCTGCCTAAACAGATTTTTAATGTTGATCATGGTGACACCTCAGGGTGGTGCAATGAAATGCTAAGTATTTTCAAGGTGCTTAATTTTACAGACTCTTACCATAGGAAACTTAAGGTTAATTTAAATAATTTTAGCAAATCATGCGATAAATATTTTGAAGATAAGTGGAGTTCTGAATTAAAATCGAAACCTAAACTACGTACCTATATTAAATTTAAAAGTATTTTCGGTGCAGAGCAATATGTTGTTAATAAGTGTGTTACACGTAGCCAGCGCAGTCTAATGGCTCAATTCCGGTGTGGAGTTCTTCCTCTAGCGATCGAGGTGGGTCGGTTCCAGGGCAGGTCATTAGAAGACCGCATTTGCACTGTGTGCCGATCTGGCGAGATCGAGGATGAGGTCCACTTTCTGAGTGACTGTAGTGCTTTAGACCGCTCTTCTATACCACTAGATATACGTAAATTAAATAATCAACAAAAACTTAAATATTTCATGTGCGATAATCAAGTTGGTGCGGTTAAATATTTATCTTCATTGTTTGATGAACGGAAAAATATATTGTACAATCATTTGTAATTGATTACTGATTTGTAAATTCGAATATTTTCTCTATCATATATTTCAGCTATATTCAGTTTTGTCTATAATTATAGTTATTCATCTCTCTTTTTAAATATATTTTTGTGTTATAGTGCTGTGCATTATTATAATCTGGTGTCTGGTAAGCCGCTAGCTGCTGGGGGCATGAGCCCATGACATTAAAATTCAATTCATTCAATTCATTCATACACCAATAAGGCACATTTATTAATTATTGTTAATGGAATTAGGTTTGATAAAACGAATAGTGATTTATTATTAATTAAAAGTTTCTAAAAAGTTTCTAAAAAATGATATTATTACTTGATTTAGCGAACCCTTTGCGACAGCGTCTGTTGATTAGATTTACACGACTGTAGGTATGGTAAAGGTAACCGGTTCACCGCAAAGTTGACGTGTAACGGTCGATGTTTGACGTGTTACTGTTAGTGGAAGTTAGCCCGTATACACCAGTGTTGACGTGTCACGGTTGATGTTTTATGTGTTACTGTTGGGGGAAGTTAGCCCGTATACACAAGTGTTGACGTGTCACGGTTGATGTGTTACTGTTGATGGTTGACGTGTTATTGTGGATGGTTGCGTGTTTCTGTGTGCGGAAGTTAGCCCATAAACACCAATGTTGACGTGTCACGGTTGATGGCTGACGTGTTACTGTTGGGGGAAGTTAGCCCGTATACACCAGTGTTGACGTGTCACGGTTGATGTTTGATGTGTTACTGTTGATGGTTGACGTGTTATTGTTGATGGTTGCGTGTTTCTGTGTGCGGAAGTTAGCCCATAAACACCAATGTTGACGTGTCACGGTTGATGGCTGACGTATTACTGTTTGCAGAAGTTAGCCCTTAGTGGACTCTGGAGTATAAATAAAAATAAAAAGGACAATAATAAGGTGAAATTCAATAGAAGCAGCATAGAACCAACATCGTTTTTCTAATTTCTAAAATACCCTCGATTTCTTTAGGTTTGTTGGCAAAAGATTTTTAAGTATGGCCAACCTGAGCTACAGTATATTTATTTTTCTTGCTTGAGTAATAATGACGCGGATCGATAATTATACAATAATGTTCAATAAATATTACTGTTGCTGCTAGCACTAACATATAGTATTCTAGAATTAGGAAAGAAACTCTAACTGAAGTACTATGATATGTTTGTAAGTAACTGGCAGCTTATAATAATGTACATTCAGTTTAAATTTAGTTTTCCAGACCACTGTCTTTGTAACAAACAGCTAGGCTACTCATCTGACTTCCTTGTAGACGAATAAAGTTCACGTAAAATCGTTGGAGAAGGTACCCTACGAAACTGGCTGGTAATCTATATGTATAACAAATTGTAGCAAATGTATAACAAATGGTGAAATATCGGGGAAAATTGGTGCATTGGAAAGCGGCCGAATTAACATATTTTGTAATTTTGATTTCCACAAAATTTTGTACAGAAAAACATCATTTGAATGAATATTCTTTGACTACACTCTCAACGCCATTAGTTTCGTCGCACCACCGGCTATAGGAACATAACACGGCGATAACACACCCAAGGGTGTCACATAGGTACACCAACCCCCCCTCAAACTTTTTTTTACTGGCTAGTTTGTGCTATTTCTTTTTATGAACATGTTCCAGAACATGCTAATTTAAAAAAATAATATATGTTCTAAAACAAATATTTTTTTGTTCTAGAACAATTTTAAAAAATAATAAAAAATTAATGGGTATTTTTATTTTTGAATAATGTTCTAGAACATCTTCGCTATTCAGAACTGGAAAGAAAAGTTATAGAACAAAATAAATTCAAGCTCAAGAACATTTTATTTTTAAATATATAACATATTTTGTTATTTTTGAAGAAATTGTTTCATCTAATTTTAATCGTTGCTGGCAAGATGAGTGGGTGGGTGGGGTGTAGCTACCGGTAGTTTTTTCCAATAGCTAATTTTAAGAAAAGGATTTCATTGTATTGAGGTTATATATTCAGAAATAAATTACAAAGAAGACTTATACTGTATAAGAATTATTAATTTCTTACACAATTCCTCTAAACTCAAATCAGACATTTTTACATCGTGTAATCATAAATCTTCGCTATAGAAATTAAAATGATCTAGAAGAAAATATAATTACCTTGATAACATAATGTACATGATATAGCTAATAAAAAATATTATTAGAAAGTTTTGAAAAATTGGTTGTAGAACAAAGAATATTTGTTCTAGAATATTTTATTATATAAATTATTAAATACCGGTATATGACATGTTCTAGAACATTTGCAAAAAATGTTGGCCAAAATTTGCTATATTATATTAGCAATTTTGAGGGGGGGGGGGTGTACCGTACCTATAAAACACCAGTACCTTATAGCCTGGGTACCAAAATTTTGATCCTTTTGTGTATGTGTTTTATACGGAGCTCCTAAAGGGACATTTGGGAAAATATATTTATTTCCTAAGTTGTGCGCACAACTTAATATCTTGTGCACACAACTTAGCTAAGTTGTCTAGAGTTCCTTATAGCACTACACTTTTTAAACATCAATCATTGTTACTGTGGCAACAATGTTGAGTTCTAGAACACCGTATACATATTGTATACTCCCTGGCCGAGTAACTTAAAAAATCTTGAGATTGACCTTGATACTAACCTTGAATCTATTTTACTAGTATTCCTATTTGAAATATTTCAAGGTCAACCTTAATGTAGACTTGAGAATTTCCTCTAGGTAAACTTTAAATTTCAAGCCTGTAATAACTATTTACATACTTGTGTGTAAAGTAGCACTTTACAGTGTGATGATCCGAGTGGCTTTGTTACACGAACGAACGTTAGTGAGTGAGTGAAAATAAAGCCACGAGGATCAGAACACTGTAAAGTACTTTGCAACAAGTATGTATGTAGTTTTATTCCAAAATTTTAACATTACGAAATGATTGTACATATACATTATAAGTGATAGAAACTGCACAAATTATATTAGTTGCTGTATAAATAAATGTAAAAATGACATAAATTATGTTATAAATAAGTTAGCTTATATTTATCGTGGCGTTTGGAGCCATGTTATAATAATATAGCTAGGCCCTACTGGTTATTAATAGCTATACCCCGCCTACCGGTAGGTAATGCAGTAGGCCTATCTGGCTGTCAGGCAAATTTCCACCTATTGTTTACGTGGTAACCATGACGGCGTTAAGTAATGTCCACTAGGGGGACATTACTTAACGCCGTCATGGTTACCACGTAAACAATAACACCAAATACAATACTAAATGTACAGGCCAATACAATGCTGTAATGTCCTCTAAAGTTGTAAAGTGCTAAATAACAACTCGCTGTTAATACTAACGGCGTTGAGTAATATGTTACAATTTTGGAATAAAAAAATTAAATAATAATAATAATATTTAAATATTTGCCTCCGTGGTGTAGTGGTTAGCATACCTGAACGTTTATCGGGAGACGCGGGTTCGATCCCCGCTGGCTGGGATCGAATTCATGCTCCATTTGCTATAGAGTTGGATCATCCTTAGTCCTGTTTAATTAATTAATAATAATATTTAATTATTATATATTATATATATTACTAATATTTATTTATATAGCGCCTTTCCAAGTACAGGATTTCTAAGGCGCTAACCCTTGATAATAAATCTTGACTTGAGTTTAAGTCAAGGTTCGCGATAAATTTCAAGGTAGCCATGCAGGTACCTTCAAATTTCAAGGTATCTCCAAATCACCGTTTCAGATGTTATCTGTGCTTACTGTACCGGTACCATAAGAGGCATTTTGCAGAATAATCTAACCCGGAAATTATTAAATAACACTCACTTTAACATGAATATAAGCAGTAGCGTTGTGGCCACCATACATCTGTTCGGGGAAATTCCCGGGCCCCCTTCCCTTATTAACGATCTGGGCCCACGGGCCTCCCATGGTCAGCCAAAACAATAGCTAAAGGCCCCATGTCGCAGTTAGCAAGCACAGCACTTAACTAAGAGGGCTGGGGGGGGGTTGTAAACGTTGGTACTGTAGGAGCACATCATATTGGTATTATTTTATATTGAAAAATATCCCTAAGCCGTCAGGCAAGGCAAACTGTGCTGAAGTTACATTAACGCCAGCCCGCCAAACCAGATATGGGGCGAGTTACGCAGTCAGGGCGAGCCTCTTAGTGCATAATTATAATTAGTAAATAGGGCAAAATTTAATGTCTGTCTGTCTGTCTGTCTGTAACGTATTCATTCGTAAATAACTTTTGAAGATTTTAAACATTTTCAACCAAATTTTGTATGGGCATACTAGAGAAAAATTTCCAATATTTTTGAAAGTTACGGGCAAATACCTCTCGAACGTTTGACTCCAGATCAAATCGAACTTGTTTCAAACTTGCTCAAGTTCAATGTTAAAAGGTTAATGTTAAATTAATATTGAAAAATTAGACCCTAGAAGTAAAATTTTTACTAAACTGTGTTCCTAAATTTAGTTTAGTGTTTTGGTTAGAAAACCCTGCCATTATAACTTTAATTTCCTACTTTCCTTTAAAAGGTACCTTAAATGGTGAATATCGAAATTAAATATTCGCGAAATTAAGTTAATATGTTAAAATACGCTGAAACGACACCCCAATTGGGTATATGCTTACTGTAGGCCTACTGCTAATGCCCCTCTACTGCTGTGTGCTGTGCATTGTGCATTGTATAACTACAGTTGGGAATGCTTTCGTTTCACTTGAGCTGACCATTCACCAGAGTTCAATATACCAGTCATCTCTGGTCCCCCATGAACAAATAGAGGTACAGTACAGTAGGTACTCTAAAGTAATATAAATGATGTAATATTATTTCAGAACGCAGGTCAACTTGTTGATCAGCTTGGATTTTCTATTAATTTTGATATAAAACTTTGTTCTAAAACAAAATTTGCGAAATTTGCTTCTATTTTTTTCGCATATGATTCATATAGCTTGCATTGTTTTTGTTTTGTGTACCAAGTTAGTGTATTTTACGGTACCGGTATCTATTTGTATTACTTTTACTGAAAGAGAGTTTGAGAGGCACTACTATGAAAGGTATCTCCATTTTTTAGGTACAGTATATGTGTGTCTTTTTAGAACATTTTATCGTTTTTATCTAACTGCTGAGGACACCAAATCTCTGGATGGCACATTCACAAGAATGCTACGCCGTGTTCATTGTGTCAAGTACAATGCACACATCTCCAACCAGACACTATATAACATTGGAGGTGTCTCATTGGTTCCCCCAAGCTTGACACTAGAACAAAAGCGCCTCCGCTTTGCAGGACATTGCTTTCGCCGTGAGGACCAGCCAGTGCATAATCTTGTACTTTGGCAGCCTCATGGAGTGAATAAGCATGGTGGACAGCCCATGACTTTCTTGAGACGCATCTTAAAGGACACTGGCCTTGAAGATGTGGATGATCTAGCAAATGTCATGGGTGATAGGGAGTTGTGGCGGTGCAATTTTGTCGATAAGCCGGGACAGCATTCTTAAAAATGCAGCTGCAATGCAGCATGCCGATCCTAGTAGTTTATCGTTTTAATTCAATTACAAGTATCTATATTTATTATGGTTAATATAATTGTTAGCTGTGCAAAGTTTTATTGTTGTACTGTAGTATTTATCAGGGTCCGCTGCATAAAAATATTAATCGACTTACGCCCATCGTGCTTTAACTGACATTTGCTGTACTTATTGAAGCACAAACTCTAACGACTTATGTCCAGTGCGGTCCCCCAAGAACTATCTATACTTCCGGGAGGAATCACTACTCATTTAGCGACCGTTTAATTATGCAAGGAAGATATATGCCCTGGCTAGTCACTCTAAAAGCGCAGAGGATGAATCGGAAAGTCCATTGGCCCCCATGTGGAGATCGAACCCATGACCTCCACAGAGAATTGATTTCAAGGAAATGGATTTATTTAACAAGGTAATTAAATTGATCAGTGGAAGTGTGTAATACTCTGTTCGCGCTTTCAGACCTTTAGCAGTTTAACCTGCCAAATTTGGATGTCTTCTAGATAATAAATCGACTTTAGCCTATGACGAGTATTTGATACACTACATTAGCCGAAGCCAGTCTATGCGCGATCATTCACCCGCTGGATATACCCGGGAGACTGGATTCGGAAGCCTAACCTTATTGCGGTGTAGGCCTACTGTATTATTCGACTGATCGTAATATATAATCTCTGACAAATATTATTCACTTTCGGGAAATATTAACAGTTCCTTTAGGACGTGGCGCTCTAAATATGTAAACAGAGTTATGACTTAAACTAGACACAACGGGATGGCTATGGATTCACGTATATAGCGCATGCTTTAGGAGATGCTTTGTTATCAGTCACAATCATACACACTACTGCACAATGCTGCACACCGATCTGCCGACCTTCACTAATTTAGTCACATATAAAGAGAACAACGACCGATACATGTAGTGCCTATGAAATAGCATTAGATTCACTTCAAAACCACTTTAATGAAGCAGGTTGCAAGTGGAGGTAGGCCGGTGGGAGCGACAGGAGCCTTCCGAGAGATTGTGTCGAATCTGTAACTCAAAAAATTGAGGATGAACTTCATTTTTTACTGATTTGTCCCGCATACAGAGAACTAAGAATAGAATTTATTAAAATGTATTATCAATTATTTCCATCCGTTTTTAAGTACCGCAAATTATTATCATCCCAGTCCAGATCTGAAGTAAAAAATCTATCTATCTTTATTAGTAAGGCTACCAAACTTAGAAATACATTGTTATTGCTATAATCGAATATGTAACTTAACCTATATCAATAAAATTGTAACTACTCAAATCTATGATGTATAATATATGTTGTTATTTCTTTATGCATTGTGCATCTGAGAATTGTATTTTTCTTTTTTTTTTTATTGGCGCTGGAGCTGACAATGTTTTATGTTTATGTAGTCCAGTAATCGTGTGCTGTCAACTTATAGCATCAATAATGCTAGTTGTTCTAATATACGTACGACATGTTAATGTAAGTCGCAATCGTTATATGTAACCGGTCTCTCTTACCTTCAGTATATCAAGAAGATTGAGGGTTTTATGATTAATTTATCGATATTATCCAATATAATAATATTCCATCAACTGATATAATGAATAACCGACAGTAAATAGCAGTACAAATGTTAAGGTATGAATGGTTATGATATGTTATGTTATGATTGATTTGTTAAGTAAGTAAGATAACAGATATACGTTCTATAATTAAGCCTACTAATGTTGGGCTAAAGCCTGAAAACACAGAGATTCCAAAGCCGGTCTTCTAGGCTCGGAAAAAACCAACACAACTGATCCCTCTGGGCTGTTGTAGGTATCTTTCAACACAAAGAGAAACAGCTCTCATTGGCCGAGTTCCAGATTCTGTAGGTTCCACGAATGTCTAAATGCCGAACTATTCGGGTTTTTGCAGCCCATATTCAACACAAGGCGAAATCGCTCTGATTGGTGGATCATTGTTCTGATTGGTTGATCGAACAGAACAAAGAGACTATAGGCGTACAGCAAATCGGTTGGTAGATTGCGTCATTTGAGTTAGGTAGTTTAGAGTATTTGAGCGCATTGTGGGAAAACTGGATTTTTATGTCCGCTAAAGCACACATGCAGACACAGCGGATAAATCGCTAGTTATGTCCTCTAAAAACACCTTACACAGTACATTGCGGAGAAAAGGGCCAGTTATATCCCGCAAAAGCTTTTACACCGCTCCCAGAAAATGGGATTTAATTCTATAAAATATAAAAAATCACAGTTTCTAAAATATAAAAATACTCTAAACAGCTAGTCTTTCTTGCGCGGACGGCGTTTACACAGTTTTTTGAGGCTAGCAAGAGTCCTTTTCTCTTTGGGGCGAGCCACTTTACTAGGAGGGCTGTAACTCCTGGGTGAAGGGTGCAATACAATTGCATCAGAAGGTTTAGGGTTACGGTCGATGTCTCGTCCATTTCGATATGCTTCTCCTCGAGCTGATTTTCCTCCGCTTATCGTTGGATGCGTTCGTCCAAAACTCTTGCAGAGAATAGGGTCGTCCAAGTTCGATATCTTCTTAGAGATTCTGAATTTCTTGATCGAACTGAGATAAAATTAACTTGCTGCTGCAATTTACGTTTCTCTAAACAATTGTAGGTTCATTTTCCGATCTTTTGACGAATAGTGTCCAACGCGTTTCGTACAACTCTTTCCTCCGCCTCGGTGACAGGTTGTATCGGGTTAAACAGGGACGATGATACGGTTGAATGGCGATATTAGCTGTCCGCGTCCCAATCCGACTAAGTAAGATGGGTGAATATTTAGGGAGTCCACAACCGGAGTGCCACCGACTAACTGTTCGGGTAACACTAGATCTTTGAACAGTGAGTACAGTTCGGGAGGATCCGTGATACTATTAGGATCAAGAGTCTGAGGTCTAACTAGGGAATGAGGAGGTCTGACCGAGTATTCCGGAACTCTGATCATAGGTTTATTTAAGGATCGTTTGAATCGAGCGAGCGTAGGTGATACATCGAACAAGTTTCGCTCGAAACTCCCGTAAATATAGCGAGTAAAACTGTGTTTAAAGCAACGTCTCCGCGGATGTTTATGTCTTTCCGTTTGTTGGTTGGGTCTTGGGCATTCATCGCAATAATACCAAAGACGCACGTATTGTAGGGGAAACGTGGGTGATATTTATTCGGTGTTACAACGTTTCTCTCAAGAATTCCAAATATACGTTAGAGTTACTGCGTTTATCCGGTTCTTTAACGTCTTCCCTTTCGAGTCGATTTTGAATAGAATTTTCACATTCGATTTTCAGTTTATCGTTCCGACTCCGCTGGGTAGGATACTCAAAACAGTACCATTTCCCTTTCGGTGTCGACATCGTCCGTATCGTGTAAATCGATAGAATGACTAGTAGTTAAGAAGTCCATATACATACCATTACGATGCGTATAGCGAGCGGTGAATTTTCTATAGTCCAATTCACGCGTAAGTTGCTCCTGGGACATTGGCGGTTCGATATAACAACCATCGTCCTCCGTAGTAGTTGGACCAGCGTCGCCGCGTATCAAGCTATCAACAAACGCTTGTAAAGGTAGAGTATATCGCTCCCTGATACCAAGATCATCTTCTATCAACTCAGTCATATCTGCTATATGAGTTTATCAATATTATAATGAGTTTATATTTAGGCTAGCGGGCGTCGCTGCCTACCCCTCTCGGCCCCCGGACAGCGCAAGATCCTCAGCGCTGGTGTACTTTCGCCGATGTGCCTATCGCCAACGTCGTAGCTGCACAACGACCACAACAACCAGCGCGAGTCACTCCACCGTCCGTCCCAAAGGCTTAGATTTACTTCAGGTTCTTACTGGAGAGTTAGGGCTACTTTCACAATTGCGACTCGCTACTGTAAACACACTTTAGTAGTAACATTCACCTATAAACGCACAAATTCCACGCAACTGTCACAAATTGTACACATTCGGGCCATTTGTACGTTAGTCAGTGCCTTCCAGAATGCCACGTTATTATTGGGTATCCTGGGATACTAGCAGTGTGCTATTTATTCCTTATGCTATTCAATGGGCAAGCTTTATTGTTCTTTTAACTCACTTTTAATAGTAATTCTTTAATTGTCAATATTTCTCTTTATACATGATTTTATGAATTTTATCGGCTATTGACTATATATTGGAGATTCTCGCACACTAATATACTTAATAGGGTGAATCTCCGCTCCCATGATCTATTAATTTATGGAATTTTGGGAATGTTATAAATTGTATAAAAATGACAATTTATCAAATTCATTAAAATATGAATTTAAATTTATTCCCGTAAATTTTATTATTTAATATTAAATAGACACAATTTTATTCCAGAACATGTCTGGGGACTAGGATCCTTGATTCTAGGAAATTGGTCTTTTTAAGAATATCGGTAAGTGCTACGATATCTTAATAGACTAGAATTTTAAAGGATCTAAAATTTGCCAGATTTTGTAAATATTAATAATTAATATTTAGGATGGGCACCAGTTTATTCCAGAACTTGTCTGGGGACGTTAACCACTGATTCTAGAATTTTGTCTTTCAAGTATATCGGTGGGTGCCGCGATATCTTAATCGACTAGAATTGCAGATGGTCAAAGGGTTTAACAGATTTATTTGCGTTGTACGCTACTGTTAAAGGGACATCACGCTACTATATGTATTATTTAATATACGGTATGAGAGCAATATCGCACGAAGCAATGTCAGTGAGAAGAGGCAAGTCGTTTCCAAGGTCTACCCAGAGCTTGGTTTAGCCGAGACACGAGGATCTGAACTTTGCATTCCTAATACTCTACTTACCAATAATACTTGAATATAGTAGGAGCTTTATTGTACTTTAATAAGTACGGACATTTCATCTTACTGTAGTCACGTATTTATAATGTAATACGGACAGTAAGGAAAGAGAAAAAGAATTATTTCTCACCGTTGCACTAAGTATAATATAATATAAGTAATTAAGTAATAAACGCGAATATATATTGCACTAATCTACTAAATAATCGCTAAAATAACATTCTACTAAATAAAATTAAAGAAAACGATTATAATAAAATTACATAATAATACATACATAAGTATAAAATAATAAAAGCAAATATAAAATAATATAGTCATACACCCACTCCAGACGATGTTACGTTGGGGAGTCCCTAGATGTTTGTTGGATTAGGGAGGTGGTCGTGGGAAGAGTATCTTGCCTTCCATAGTTTCCGGACAGTTCTCGGTCTCTTTCCAGTAAACATAAACGACCAACTGGGCGATTGAGCTGCTGTGTCTCGAAGAGAATTCCAGGTTTCCTCTTCGTCCTGGAATAGCGACGATAGAAACATTGCTTCAAATACACGACGGCCTTACAAAGCCGATTCCAGGATCTATAGTGGTCCATCGCTCCCGGCAGGAGAGGTGAGAGTCCCGGCGAGACGTCTGGTGTTCCAGATCTCCAGTCTCTCTCTCTGATCTCCACAACAGATCGGTTCGCGGTGGGGGAGTTTAGATCCACAGTGTCGTCCCTGGCAATGTGTAATACAGACAGATCTATCACGGGTTTAAATAACCTTGATTTACTCGTCCGGGTTTTAGGTTTGACTTTCTCCGCTCCCTTGGCTTGTCTAATCTCAGCCGTGGTAAGATGGGGAGGCCATTCATCTTCTTTACTTAAGAAGTCGGGGCCACCTAACCAGTCTGGAGTATCTGTCAGTTCTTGAGGAGTTGCTCCTCTGGAAGCAATGTCTGTTAGATTAATCGTCTTGGGGCAATGTCTCCATTGATCTACATTGGAGTTAATATCGTCATTATCTGAGGAGTGTGGTGTTCCCTCAGTTGGGTCATCTACCTCACTGCTCTCCGCTTCCCATTCACTTACTTGGTATACCCGTTCTTTTGGTAACCTTTCTATGAGAGTTCTACGGGAAAGGCCAGTAAAGTACCAACCTACTCTAGTTCTTCCCGCATAGGCTTGTAGTGGTTGCGGTTGAGCAGGCCGTTTCTCCAATGTCTCGAGCGCCTCATGCGCATTTTGACCGATGAGTATTTGCACTCCAGGGTAATCTGTGTTGAATCTAGGTATATCAAGCTGCTGGGTGAAATCGTCCTCATCCCAGTTATAAGGTTCTACTTGGCTGGTAGCGAAGTTCTTTATCGCCACCATTTTTACTGACCTTATGCTGTGTTCTCCTAGTTCATCCTGGGGGGTGGACAACGCACCTACATAATAATCCGCTATTACTGTAGATTTCCAAACCTGCATAATTCCTGACATGTTTAACTTGGTTCGGAACTTGGGTTGTCCAGCAAAGATGTCTTCGGCTAGTTCTTTGTCGATGAATGTTCCCGTGCTACCGGAGTCAAGGAGGGCGTTCACTATATAACTCCTTCGTGGCCCGTGGACCCTTAACTGCACTACGGGAAATTCTCGGATTCCTACATTGGAAGTTGGTGCTTTCCAAGATGGTTGTCGGTCAGAAGTAGTTAGGGGGAGCTCGCTGTCGGTGTCCTTTTCATACGTAAGTGCTCGATACACTGCGGTATTTATCAGGTAACAGGATTCGTTTTCGTCGGAGAATTCGTCCGTATAGAATCCTTCCATCTCAGAACTTTGGTCAGTGTCGTTCACATCACTGAATTGGACATGTAGTTCGGACTCACTTACCTGACTCGGGCTGTTTCGATCGAATTCAGTGTGCAACAAGATATGATGTTTTGCGCCGCACTTTGCACACCTTGCGTCGGAGTAACAGGTTCGCCGTTGGTGTCCTCGTCTGAGGCAATTATAACACAACCGCTTATCCCACATGACTTCACGTCTGTCCTTTAGTGATTTCCTCAGGAATTCATCACACACATTCAAACGGTGGGGCCCGTCGCACAGCACACATTTTGGTTTGATGTTACTTACCTTACTCTGGGTAACGTTGTGCACACTCGTTCTTTCCTCGGGCTTTCTTACATGAATTCTCTTAGGAGACGTAGGAGTTTTTCTTACCTGTTCTCTCCTGTCATTGGTTCGAGACTTGAATTTACTTACGTCCTTAGGCGCTTTGTTGTCATAGTAAGATCTTTCAGTGTCTTTCCCGCTGTCTTCCTCTTGAGAAGCCTGGCTTTCGCCGTCGTCTGTATAACACACTGGTATTACCCTTCTCCTAGAAACGGGTTTCTCACTTACCTTATTTTCCGGTGTCTTCTCTCTGGACTGCTTTAGGAGCTGTAATTTTACTTCTCCATCTAAGAATGACATGAGATCAGCCATGGTAGGGTCTCGTCTTTGATGTTCCATCATATATAACACTTTCTTATCCCAGCGTGTACCTACTCCACCCTTCGGTAAAGTAGAGGCCATGGCTCCAATAACCATAGAACTCTGATATTCATGAGACTTACCTAGCCAATCTAATTGTCTACAGATCTCCTGAATTTCATCGGAAAACTCTATAATCCCGCTGCTAATGAATTTTCGGGGCGCTACCAATTTTGCATACAAATACCTAGCTATGTTATTCCTATTACCATACCTGATGTTTAGGGTATCCCAAACTTGTCTTAATCCATCTGGATGTCCAATAAACTTTAACGCCATTAACTTGGGAGATCCTTCATAAGTTCACATCTCCATAATAACACAGAGTTCTGTATGTTATCTTTGTAATATTCATTAAAAGGTAACCATTTCATCTCATCTCCATTGAACTTGACGATCTCTCCCACCTTTACCGCTTGACGGGCTTCGGTTCTAGCCATTTGACGCATAAAACTTTCTTGGGCCATCTTGTTATTTAATATCGAGTTATCGGTATATAAATTTCTCGGATTATTATCAAGTCTATATGGAATATCATTGTCAACAGGTTTATAATTACCCTTAATAGGGTTTACTATAGGAGTTTCCACTTCGCTAGCAGTATAGATGCGTGTAGGCTCCACACCTTGCGCATGAAATACTTCAGACCTAACAGGTTGACACATTGTTACAGGGGGTGGTGGTATACCCCTTTGTGTATTTACTAATTTATCGCGTTCTAATGCGATACTTTGCTGCACTTTTTGCAACTCTAACCTACTTTCCCTTACTGTACCCTTGAACTGCTTAACAGTCTCCTGCATCTGCCCGAGCAGGAGATCCATCCCCCGCTGTCTCTCATCCACCCACTCGACCGCCGAAGCGGGAGTCGCCAATGTTGTAGCGGGCGGACGAGGGACAACGGGCGACAAATCATTAATATTTCGCTCGGAGTCCAGGACATGAACATTTTCAGGGATGGTTCTGTGGGGCACAGGTAGCTTAGTGCTATGCAAAGGGAATTTAGAGGTAGGTTCTGGGAGTACAGGTGTCTCTATCACCGAAGGGGTGGCTTCGAGAACAGGCCTAATTATTTCAGGCTCATCTACTATAGTAGGGACTCTTTCTATGTTAATTATTTGGTCTGTGGGTTCTGTACTACCTAAGTTTGTGTTAGTTAGTTGCCTTCTAACAGCTGGGGGCAAATCAGGCAATTTCTGACGGTCGGACATTCTTCTATGCCTGCTTAGACGAGATATATTTCCTCCGCCTTCAGGATCGGTGGTATCACCTTCCTCAGATGATGTATATCCCTGTCTTTTGGGAGTTGATCGACTCATCATCTGCATTTGACTAGCTGTTAACTGTTTATTTATGCAGTCTTGATTCTCCTGAATGTTTTCCAATTCTAGTTGGGTGGTTTCTTCAGACGCTCTCCGTTCTGCTTCTGCCACTGCCTCTGCCGCTGCCACTGCCGCCTTTCTTTCCGCTTCGGCCGCTACCACTGCCGCCTTTCTTTCCGCTTCGGCCGCTGCCGCTTTTCTTTCCGCTTCTGCTGCTGCCGCTTTTCTTTCCGTTTCTGCCTCTGCCGCTGCCGCTGCCGCTTTTCTTTCCTCTTCTGCCGCTGCCACTGCTGCTGCCACTGCCGCTGTCTTTCTGTCTTCTATACGTTTTTTCTTTACTTGTTCTTCTTGGACCCTAGTGATGCGGAGGCGTTCATCAAATTTAGCTTGGTTCGCAGCTCTCATATCCGCATCGATTGCGTCCAACACAAGCTTGGCTCCTTCACTATTAGGGCTAAGTCCAGACAGCCGTCTCCTCAACTCTTCGTCACCTACAAATCGTTGATAGTCTGACAGATAGATGTCAATAGCGTCCCTCTCATGCGGTTTCTCTGCCGTCGCTTCACTTTCCACTTGGGAAAATGTAGCGTCTGTTGATTCTCCATGGGTTGAGTGCTCGGCCAGCTGAGATTTCCACTGGGCAGTTCCTTGAACCTGGAGACTCACCCGCTGGAACCAAGTCTTTACAGCAACTTGCAACGACGTATCTTGTTTTCTTTTAGAAGCCTCCTCAAAGGCCGATAAGATTAGTCGGATTCGTAGAATTCTTTCTCGAACTTGATAAAGCAGCTCTCCCTGCTCTTGAGGTCCTTGGGGTTGTCGAAACAGTTGTTCCTCTAATCTCTCCAAAGAGCTGAAGAATCCCTGTACGTATCCTGCTGCGGACCTCTTCCACACAGCTGGATCGATGGTTTCCTTTGTTACTCCCATCCTGTGTATGTCTTCCCAGGCAGCTTCCGATAAGTCAAACGGGAGTCCGGGTCCGGGGAAGTTCCATTGCGACTCGACAATAGACTTCAGTTCTTCCCTTGTGTATCCCGCATAACTATCCTTAGTCGATCGCTTACTTCTCGCCCAATCAATCTGGTGTTCCTCCACCGCAATCAATACCCTAGTGAGTACGGCTGCAGGAAGGATGAGAAGGGGATCCGAATAAACCGCATCTGCCATCTTTGCTCCGCACTCGGGTGTCAGCTCTACAGTATCCGCACTACTGGAGCTGTCGGGCCGCTGAGAAATAAGTTCTCGGCTCGCGGGTTGTTGCTGTTCCGCTGCTTCTTGGTCCCGCTTGACTTGGGCTCGAGTGCCTATGATAGACCTACGATGTTGGACTAGCCTAGGGTCTGATACTACTACTGGAGGGATGATCTTTCTTACAGTAGGAGGTGAGTGGAACTTTGGTCTCACACGTTCCACACTCCTGTCTGGGTCACAGATGGTTGTATCTAGGAGACTGTCTGACAGGTTTTGCTTTGTGTCAGACATGTTTATTTGTACAGTTGAATGCCTACTGCTAAATTACAGTTAAAGCAAGTCTAGTAATTCAGTATCAACTGTTAGCCTAGTAATTAATTACCGATACTGCTACTCAGTGTAGCGTGATATATATATAATATATTAGAATACCGGTATGCTTATAGTATATATATAAGTATTATTACAGACTAGGTTTGTCACAGAATACCGGTATATAATTTTAGCGTAAATATATATAAATATATGATAGGCCTATCGTGAATACTGGTATACAGCTTACACTTGTAATGTATATATATAAGTATAATTACAGACTAGAATTAATCACAGAATACCGGTATATAATTTAGCCTAAATTTATAGAAATAAATATAATAAGCCTATTGTAAATACCGGTATGTCAATTATTTTAAATAATTGAATTTCTGAATTTTAGGGGGTTACTTGGTTACTTTACTTTACTTTATTACCGTTATTTAAGCAGTAGTCCAACTGATATTTAGACCTAATTATTGTAAGACAGGCCTACTATTTTATAAATCGGTTTGAGTTGATTTATAATATATATACCCGTATAATGGGTTTTGTCAATATTTGAAATAAATGTTATTATTTCTGGGAAGGAGTCACTACACAGAAGCTGTACGCTCTCAGTGAAATGCTACTTGTTGGACACTAAAACAAATAATTCTAATTTACCTAAGTTACTTAATACTACAAATTACGAACAATTCGGGGTGAGATTACAATCTCTAAATAAACACAAAAATTACACGTACGAATTTTTAGGGTAATTTTACAAGAAGTCTACAAACCAGCCTAACAAAGGGTTAGAATATCTGGTTATTACAACGGACAGGGTACTACGGTATTTGAAAATAACAAGCAGTAGTAAATATATTGCGTTGTCCAGATAGAAAAAATACCACCGTCTGACGACTTATAGCCGTATCGCTATAAGTACTATGTTATGTATCATGGAGTGTTTCTACCTAGAATTACCGCGGTCTACCAGAACCAACGTGCCTATTAACCACTTTACAACACAAATATACTGCCTACACACTAATCACCTTCGGAAAGCACTGTACACTAAACCCTAAATTAGGTACAAGTACTTATACAACAAATAATCAGTAGTTAAAAATACTTGAACAGCTAAAAGAACCACGGTATCTGCTGGAGTGACCGGGGCACAAAATCACCAGTCTTTACCTACGCCAAGCAGCCCTGATGTAGTACCGGGGTTAATTTAACTATAACGGTATATATAACAAGCACAATTACTGTAGGAATAAACTTGGGGATATGAATGTTGCGAATAATCGCATAAACTCTGAATAATAAATATTACGCTACGCGTACAGACTACTCAAACAAAATGCAGACCAAATAATGACAGACTACTATCAAGCCTAAACAAACTACGGTATATGCAGACTCCGAAATGGTTAGTTAGTATGCGTTCTAACCGAGTAGGACGACTTATTCTTTCCAGGGGGTTTACCTCACAGCACTGGAAGCCCCTACGTTCCCAACTGGCACTTTATCGGACATACACTCTACACACACCGCAATCTCTTCAGACCTAACAACAGCCAGACAACAATCCAGCCTACAAATTATCTAAATAAGAAATATTACGCTACCCATACAGACTACACAAACAAAGTACAGACCAAACGCTGGCAGACTACTATCAAGCCTAAATAAACTACAGTATATGCAGACTCCGAAATGGTTAGTTAGTATGCGTTCTAACCGAGTAGTATGACTTATTCTTTCGAGGGGGTTTACCTCACAGCACTGGAAGCCCCTACTTTCCTAACTAGTACTTTTTCGGTCATACGCTCTACACACACTACAGTCCCTTCAGACCTAACGACAGTCAGACAACAGTCCAGCCTACAAATTATCTGTACAATCTGAGCAGGCTTACACGTCTTCTGCTCAATATTAACCTACAAATAAATAAAACCTGACAGAAACAAGTAAAATCTCAATAAAAAACCAGGGCGGCCGTCCCTGATTAATTATTAAGGCCTACCGGTATATAATTATCAAATTCGAATAATACTGCTGTACCTGTACTGCTGTAGGTACCGGTCCGGGTGGTTAGGTAGTCAGGCCTACTAGGTACCGGTTGACCGGTACTTCAGCTTTATTGCCTACTGCAATACAGAAGCAATATCTGTTATTGTTCGCGCTTTCAGACCTTTAGCAGTTTAACCTGCCAAATTTGGATGTCTTCTAGATAATAAATCGACTTTAGCCTATGACGAGTATTTGATACACTACATTAGCCGAAGCCAGTCTATGCGCGATCATTCACCCGCTGGATATACCCGGGAGACTGGATTTGGAAGCCTAACCTTATTGCGGTGTAGGCCTACTGTATTATTCGACTGATCGTAATATATAATCTCTGACAAATATTATTCACTTTCGGGAAATATTAACAGTTCCTTTAGGACGTGGCGCTCTAAATATGTAAACAGAGTTATGACTTAAACTAGACACAACGGGATGGCTATGGATTCACGTATATAGCGCATTCTTTAGGAGATGCTTTGTTATCAGTCACAATCATACACACTACTGCACAATGCTGCACACCGATCTGCCGACCTTCACTAATTTAGTCACATATAAAGAGAACAACGACCGATACATGTAGTGCCTATGAAATAGCATTAGATTCACTTCAAAACCACTTTAATGTAAGTTGCAATCGTTATATGTAACCGGTCTCTCTTACCTTCAGTATATCAAGAAGATTGAGGGTTTTATGATTAATTTATCGATATTATCCAATATAATAATATTCCATCAACTGATATAATGAATAACCGACAGTAAATAGCAGTACAAATGTTAAGGTATGAATGGTTATGATATGTTATGTTATGATTGATTTGTTAAGTAAGTAAGATAACAGATATACGTTCTATAATTAAGCCTACTAATGTTGGGCTAAAGCCTGAAAACACAGAGATTCCAAAGCCGGTCTTCTAGGCTCGGAAAAAACCAACACAACTGATCCCTCTGGGCTGTTGTAGGTATCTTTCAACACAAAGAGAAACAGCTCTCATTGGCCGAGTTCCAGATTCTGTAGGTTCCACGAATGTCTAAATGCCGAACTATTCGGGTTTTTGCAGCCCATATTCAACACAAGGCGAAATCGCTCTGATTGGTGGATCATTGTTCTGATTGGTTGATCGAACAGAACAAAGAGCCTATAGGCGTACAGCAAATCGGTTGGTAGATTGCGTCATTTGAGTTAGGTAGTTTAGAGTATTTGAGCGCATTGTGGGAAAACTGGCTTTTTATGTCCGCTAAAGCACACATGCAGACACAGCGGATAAATCGCTAGTTATGTCCTCTAAAAACACCTTACACAGTACATTGCGGAGAAAAGGGCCAGTTATATCCCGCAAAAGCTTTTACATACTCACCACCGGAGGCAACCCGAAGTATCCTCTCTCGGGGTCTGTTACCTGCAAGGCAAGAAGGGCTAGCATGGTTTTGTGGTTTATAATAAAATTCGAGCAGTTTTTTTTTATTTTGCGATTGTTCATCTGTTATACCATTTTACGGAAAAAACATTACTTTTTGGAAAATTTTGGCTCTGGCCGCTAAGGGGCGTCAAAAATGAATTTCTTTTAAAAATATTACAAATCAATATAGTCCACAAAAAAGGTACAGTATCTTACACTTTCTTTTTTTTCTCTACGTAATCGCCCTTTGGTAAAGTGTTGTCTTCCAAGCCAGTATGGTACAGTGGTACTTATGGAACAGTGGGATGTTCCTTTTTGAGGGTTGATCTCACGACCATCCGGTTCGAAACCATGGCTCTAACACCAGCTATCAGTGGGATGTTCCTTTTTCGGGGTCGATCTCACGACCATCCGGTTGGGAAACCATCGCTCTAACACCAGCTAACAGTGGGATGTTCCTTTTTGGGGGTCGATCTCACGACCATCCGGTTGGGTAACCATCGCTCTAACACCAGCTAACAGTGGGATGTTCCTTTTTCGGGGTCGATCTCACGACCATCCGGTTGGGTAACCATCGCTCTAACACCAGCTATCATTAATAGCACGATGTTTCAAAAACCACCAGAAAATATGATCTATATCAAGTAAAGGAATTGTATTTTGCATTAATGGTGCCAGCCAAGGAGCAGTGGCGTATTATTTTAACAAAAAATATAGAAGAATTATTCAATGGGGGTTATAGTTGATTTTTACATGTTATCCACCTGGTATTTACGCCAATTTTTCCCAATAAAACGGTACATTTTTCATTCGTGGCCAAGAAAACATGATTTACAAGATCCAGTCATAGCCATACAGAAAAAACAGTAAAGATGTCGTATTCAATCCGAAAAACTATACTTCGTGAGAGATTTGGATCGCAACGGGCATATGAAACCTTTATTCGAAAACAGGGTTTTTTCGAAAACAAAACAGATTTTGAATACGAAAACAAAACAGATTTTGAATACGAAAACAAAACAGATTTTGAATACGAAAAAAAAACAGATTTTGAATACGAAAACAGCGAAGATATTAAGAAAATAATACAGAAGAGGGAAAGGGATGAAATATTTCAGAGATACGATCGTAGTAATGATTATGAAAAGATTAGGTTAAATGGTATCGGTATATGGCATAGCCCCGACTCCAAATCACGCAGACAAAGTATTACGAATAGATGGTTGGATCTCTTGGGGGCGAATCAACGCAAGGAACAGAACATCGGTCAATATAAGAAATTCAAGAAAATTGCCCGAACGCAGGACAATAATTTGCATTTGCAAACATTAAAACAGATTGATGCAGATATGACAAGATCACCTTATCAGCGGTGTACTTCACACTTATTGATCCATTTATTCCCAAGAAGTTGCGGCACTATAGATGAAGACGCGAAATTGAAGGCACTTCGTTTTGTTTTTCAAGTTCTATCTGCTTATGCCACATATGATAAAGCATCTAAAGGAATGCACCAGCTTGTCGAATGGTTCTATTTCCACCTCGAAGATGAGGGAGAAAATTCTGAGGAGGAAGCATTTTGGTTCCTTAATTCGCTAATGGCAGGTCAGAATCATAATATGCGTAGATTTTACACTGGAATTTCAACGGAGGAAACAACGGGATCGTACTATGATTATATATGGAATATAATGGTATGTCATGATGATCATGTAGCGAATGTGAATGACTTAACTCGGTGGGTTCTAAAGAATAAACTGCCAGATCTATACCATCATTTAGTAAGCAATGGCTGTATGGATTACATATTCTGTAATTTTATTTATTCCTGGACACGGAAAATATATATTAATGAGCTTCCATATCCCTTGGTTAGTATGTTTTGGGATGAATACCTATTGTATGGAGACGAAATCTTAATTGCAATGATGTATTGCATCTTCTCTCTGCACCAAGAAGAAATAAAAAATATGTTGAATTCGCATGACATAATCCTATATTTTAGCAGTCTGCACAAAGATTTTCGTTTTAATGTGGTTGATACACGAGCGAGGCTTCATGAATGTGCAGTGGAGTTAAACGAAATTCCTTCAATCGAAAAACAAAAAAATAAAAAAACTGGGTGGCTACCCTTTAGTGATAGCCAACAACTGTCTGAAGAGAACAACAATTTCCATAACTCGTTTTATAAAATATTCGGGAAAAATGAATACCAGATATTATAATGAGGATCCGACAACTATTTCGATATTCTACTAGCTGGACTATCTCTACCGTGATACTGTACATTCTGTTAACGCTATTTTTATTAACCATTTTTTACCAGTACAGACAAAATATAGAATAATAAAATATGCAAAATGAAATTAAGTATTTTATATATAATACTTAGCACTTAATTAATAATGATAACAAGTAAGTATGTAAATAAAAGTAACTTAAAATCACTAAAAATCACTTTACAGATAGATTTATTTATACATTATGTAAAAACAATAACAAATACACCAAACCATGTACCGGTATAAAGGTATTGTCCAACATAACATATAGGATTACCCACTTATTTCCAAGGGGGTCTTTTATATGTTACTTGGTTACAAGTACAATATTACTTACACTGCGCTAACCTAAAACCAATATAAACGTAATTACACTATGTACATGTACAACTTTACCCAGAGCGTGACAATGTCCGACTCAATGATAAAGATGTAATGTACAGAACAATTTAATATAAAACGTAATTACAGTATAAATAGTAAATAATTAGGAGCCCGCTTGACAGCGGGATACTTACTGTAAGAATCTTCAGGATACATTACATTGACTGACATACTGACTGACATACTGACTGATAATTATCTAGGTTAAGGCACTTCCTGCCTGGCGATTTTGATGAAATTTTGCAAGTACATTGCTTTTGAGGTTCATAATCGCGTTACAAAATTTCAGATCGATTATATGTGTGGTATTCGATATATTTAGTTTTTTGACATTGTTTTGTCGCGAAATTAAAAGCAATGGTAAAATAACAGCTGGTGTTCATGATGAAATATGGCTTAATATGTTATACACAGTCATAGAAAAACGTGTTGGTTGCCAAGTTTTACTAGTAGGCTATAAGGAAAGGCAATGTTTACTCACACATAAGCTGTTGGTTTCTAATGTATTACCCCATAAGCTGATTGCTCTCCCAGTGCTTCCTAAGGGTATATCTACAATAAGGTTACTCACTCTGCTATGTTAGTGGGTGGATCAGGAGAATGAATTTTAGTTACACAAAGCAGTGTGTTGTGTCCTATTGCAGTCGATACTCACTGTGGATTGCAAAATATTTTATAGTTGACCTACACTATAATAAAGTAGTTGCATGTATTTAAGGAGCCCGCTCTGGCCTACTGCCTAACTTAGCAGTAATACCTATATTACATATACACATATTAAAAATATTCTTATTTTTTTTATTACATACGATTTTTTAGCTGAAACGATTTTTTAGCTGAAGCATTAATAGTGTAAATTAATTTAATTATATTTTAATACCATTACTACATTGGCATACTGTAAGATAAGTTTTAATATTTCTTACAAATAGTGGTGCGAGCATAAATCAAATCACGCAAATTTAAAAGAACCGGGTGTGTTGTCATAGCAAAGTTTCAGTTTTTATTATGTGGGACGAGCCACAAAGTACTGCTGAGAAAGACTGTGTACGCGCTTTTGAAGACCTTTAGCAGTTTAACCTGCCAAAATTTATATGTCTTTTGATTTATAAATATACTTTAGAAGATGACAAATATTTAATACCAATAAACACAACATTAGCAGAAGCCAGCCTAGTGCGCGTCCATTCACCCGCTGGATAATCCCGGGAGGCTGGATTCTGTCGGCTTAGATTATTATTGCAGTGAAGCTTACGGTATTGTATTATTCGATTGATCGTTAATAATTAATTTCTGACTAATATTATTTACTTTCGGGAAATATTAACAGTTCCTTTAGGATGTGGCGCTCTATCTAAGTAAACAGAGATATGACTTATACTAATCACAACGGCAAGTCGGTAAGGCTTAAGATTCACGTATGAGGCGCATTCTTTAGGAAATGCTTAGTTATCGGTCACAATCATGCACACTACCGGTAACACACAATACTGCTCATTAATTTGCCGCCCGTCAATGTATTTTATCATATATAAAGGTGTTACGGTATATGGCGCTGTATCCATAATATTAGTCATCATGCAGTATGCAATATTAGTCCGTTATGCAGTATGCAATATTAGTCCGTTATACTGTACGTAATATTAGTCCGTTGTGCAGCATGATATTTTAGATAAGGCATAATAACGCAGTGGTATTTAGGTAGGGAAATCAAAACGCCCATATATTTGAAACCATCCATTTTGTATAGTATGTAGCCCTACCTACGTAATTTTGTATTAGGTTATATGTAGATAGTTCCAGGGTAAGTTTATTCGGACCCTGGATTCAGTGCTTGCTGATATTAGCTTTAGTAGGGCTAGCATATAGGGACGCTGTCCTGGCCATTCAGCAGCCAGAGACGTGAACCATTACCATATATGGTAATAATTCGAGGAAGGGAAGCAAATAGGGCTACAATCCGGCCTCCTTATTGGACTAGCTGCTTCCAGGTTGGTCTAGTGCTAGCACGGACTGGAGAGCCAATAGGAAAGCGATTGAGTCACCCTATTGCATCACCCCATCCGGATCACCTATAAATTGGCGGTGTGCCGGTAGAGCAACAACAATTCTACTCATCACATGACACCTAGCCCTAGCACCTGTCTTGCTGTTTTTTCTTGATATTTTCTGCAATTTGCTAATTTGATTAATTTTCGTGAAATGATTTGCTAGTGCGATTACTTGCTTGTGTTTCTCAATAATTCCTTTGATTGCTGCTAATTACAATTGAACTATGATTTCTACCTTTGATTAATGGTTCTATGTGATTCTTTCTGCGCAATAATCCTAAGGGATTCTGAGACTGTCAGACTTTGTGATTTGCATGCGCCGCTACGGTAGCTATTAGCATCATGGAGAGCTAAGGTGCCAGTGGGCGGTGGGCGCATCGGGGGGTTGAGCGACTAGGAGAGAGCGGAGGATTCAAAGCGAGCAACGCTGGCCAGGGTCACCGTTGCGGGCGGGTAACTTGCACTGCGGCACGCAGACCGATCGCCGGTACAGCAAATTAGGGGGCTGATGATCCAGATTTTGTCTCTATTTAGTATTAGGGGGGCAGGAATTGGGTTAGTTAGGAGTCCTAGATGTACCTGGGAGAGGCCTGCGCGTATTACAACGTTGAGTGTGGAGTACGAGTAGTGAATTGCACAATTGTAAACTGTGATTTCTAACGCTGATTGGTGTGTTATTGAAGTGTGCCTAAGATTACGAATGCTTAGATAGGCGCTCTTTTCCTTTGATTGATTTCTATTTCTTAGTTACAATAATTAGTTATTGATTAGGTCAAAGTAATACGGCAATTTAGGCTATTACTATCGAAACCTGTTGCGTGATAAATTAGAATTACGTATTCTGGAACTCTTAGTAATTAGTACGCTGTTAAATATTCGTGACTGTAATTAATTAGTAAAAAATTAAGAATTAGTACGCAGCATAGCGGAGAGTAGCTAAGGTAATAATTAGTGTACTGTAAACTATTCACGCTGAGCGGTTATTTGCATTAGCGGGCAATCAGCTAGAACGCACTATTCGGTACGCACGATACGCTAGTAATTTTGCTGGCCTAAAGCCAGTCGCGGGCAGTTTTAGACCCAGGGTGGTATTATCCACGTAGAAACAGATACTGTACCGTTTTGATATTTTAAATATTCTCGCATTCACACATTACGTTAGGGAACCTCCAGTATTCGCGATTAGAAAGACGTAGGTAATAGCGTGCTTTAATAAGTGATAGAATTAGGCGTAAGAATACTCTGAGTGCAAGGCCTCTCGCACTCGTCTTAAGTAAGCTTAGGGAGCCGACTCGGGTTTATTGTTTTGGTTATTCCCGCGTGGCTCATAGATTCGAACAGTTAGCTCTCTATCGAGCGATCGGTAGAGAAAGGAACAAGCGATTTTGCAGGAGTTGTGTAAAATTAGTAAAATATATTAGTGGACGGCAGATTAGCGCCATCTAACGGTAAGTAGCGGTTTTGTATTTAGCAACCCTTACAATTTAGTAATAGCACGCTCCTGATCCCCTTTACTTAACAGTAGAGCAGTCTTCGTGTCTTATTGGTTAGGCGGGAACTTATTAGGTTGGCAGAGAAGTATACCAGTATTTGTCTGTTCAACAGTTCTGCTGTTAGTATAGAGGTCGCGGTTGTTTATCAGTAATACGCGCAATATTGGCTGTTGCTTGCGGCAGTCAATAGTGTATTCTTAGGCTGATAGTAGTATCACAGTATTAAGTAATAAGTTGGAGCACGTGATCGTCTGCTGTAGGCTATAGGCTAGCGTACAGTAAGACATTGAGTTTATTCTATTAGGTTGTTAGTTTAGATTACTGTATTCACTGGTTGCGTACGATAGTACAGTAGTACATTAGGCTGATTGCTGTTACTGCGTACGGTAGAAGGGACATTTGTTTTGCCGTACCATACACAGTATCATTAGGCTGTTAGGTTGGTGTACTGTTTTACTTACTGTACTGCATACAGTGGATGTACGGTAGTGCGTTTTTACTAATTGCGAATACAGCAGTTCCTTAGGCCTTAGGGCAAACAGTAATTAGTAAGTTTTTTGAAATTATTAGCTAGGTTTGCGAGAATTCAGTTTTCGGTCAAAATTATTTTGTAAAATTCTAGAGTTTTGTACCGGTATGTTAGGTAACCGCTTAGTTATTTTATACCATCTGGAGATACATGGCAAGACGGAACTTCTGAGTTTGGGGTTCGTGTGGGTCTGCGGGTTCGGTTTGCAATCAGCGAAGGGCCTGAATCTTTGGACGCGGACGTGGAATCTCACAGCAAACAAGGTTAGTTGTTCTGTTGGCACCAGTGTGTTTGTGGAAGCAGTAAAAAATTATCGGTTGTTTAACTGCGAAGCTGAACTCAATTTATTAGTTAGGATATTTAGGTTTAGCCGGCCATGGTTTTGAATCGCTCAAGTTAGAGAGAGAGTTAGAGAGAGTCGCAACCCGAAGATGTAGCCACGCGCTAGTGGATACATAATAATATTTGAAATTAAAATTACGTTGATTAGAGCTATATATATATAAAATTAGAAATATTCGGGCGGCAAGTATATTTTGAATATTTTGTATTAGATTCAAAGTTATTTTGTGCTATACCGGTATTTAATGCTATATAGTAGCTATATAATAATATTTTTGTTTAAATATTGTGCTAGTATTTGCTATAACTATATACCCCATTAAATTCACAATATTGCATTGCGAATTTATTCTGACATTTGGACCAACTGATTATTTGACAAATAATTTGACCGTATTTCGGTTAAATTATAATTATATCTCGAACTTTTGCGAGATATTTTTGCCGGAAGGCAAAACATTATTAGACTATGAGTGTCTCAGACAAAGAGGCACTAGAGGACAGCTACGAGACGGCGGCTGGACCGCCGACTGACGATAGCGTAAATATTACTGTTGACGACAATGCCGACTATGACGACGCAGCGAGCGACGCTGACGTAAGTGAACAGGAGGACGAGACAGTGACTAGTGAGGAAGAACAACAACCTCAGGTAATAGTATTAGGATCCCCTACCGCTACTGTAAGGAAGGACTGTACGGCAGCCCGGACAGAGGTGAGTGATAGGGAGGGTAGTGTAGCAGAAGCGAGAGCCCGGAGCCCGGTTTCCAGACCTGTGGGTATGGTAAGTGCCGTGGTCCCGACGGCTGTAAGGAGTACCCGTAGTTCCCGAAATAATCCTTCAAGTCCACCGAGCGTAAGTCAGGTAAGTGATAGAGAGTTCGACACTGCGATGAAGAAGAAACTTCGCGCGCATGCCGGACATATAACCCGGACGGCGGACAAGGTAAGGAAGATGTTAGCTGACTCAGCCAACATCGGGAGGGTAGAGTTAGTAGAGATTAGAAGAGGATATAACTCAGCATTATTCAAGCAGACGGAGGAGCTTGCAGTCCTAGCGAAGAAGGCAGTAGAGTCTCAGTCGAGCGACGTAGCAACGAGGATTTACGACAGGGTTTTAGCAGCCTTGTTAGAGCACCGCGAGTTATCGGAGCGATTCCGACGAGTTAGGACGGAGAACTGGCTGCTATGGACATCACAAGCGCAGGCGACTCAAGTGAGTGACGCAGAGCTGAGAGAGTTAGTGGAGCGAGAAGAGATCCAAGACAAGGAGGAGCGCAGGTATCAAAGGGAAGTTACTAGCTGGCTGATGCAGAATGGAGTGGTGGTACCAGGTCAGGTGCTACCGACGACGGAGAACATCCAACAGAGGACGTTGACTCCACCCGATGATGCATCTAGAGACAGCGGCGATTCCCAGGTTAGTCACGCGCGAGGTAAGGTAATATGTGCTAGATCCCTTGTTTCGCACAACTCGGCGGAGGAGAGAAGACGCCGACTGGACGAACAGCAGGCGGAAGTTTTGCGTGCATCGGAAGCACGGAAGGAAGCCGAGCGGGAACGGGAGCGAACACGTAAGTTAGACGCAAAGTTGCGAGAGTTGGAAGAGAAAGGTAAGCGCGAGCAAGCGGAACGCGAACGCAAGGAACGCGAACTCCAGCTCGAACGCGAACAGAAGGAACGCGAACTCCAGCTCGAACGCGAACAGAAGGAACGCGA
>JAUCBJ010003486.1:0-24565 GCA_032718475.1 Nemertoderma westbladi | reverse complement strand
ATAGGCCTGGATTTCACCAATTTCGAGAAAATTGAGAGAAAATATTTTATATATTTCCTGGTTTTAACCTATATGATAATGAAGATCATCAATGCAAAGTTGAAAATGAAATTTATTTTTATAATTTGATGTAATGGCTCCCTGTACAAATGTGCTGTATGAGAATTTACCTCGCTGATGGGAATTTTATTTTATTTATATATTTGGCACATATATATTATGTGTTTGCATACATCGATATTTGTTCTTATGACAACACCCTCCCAGAATTATGGCCTTTTTCATTGAACAGTTTGTCTTCCAACCGGTAAAATAGGGATAAATTGCATCTGTTCTGAAGCTCCTTTTAGTACCGGCTCCAGTAGCCTTAGGTCTTAGTCGCTATGGTAATAAAGTTGTCTGTTTTGTGGGACTATTTGCCATGTGGATGCTGAAACATTCTACATGTCATCAACATAATATATAATGAGGAACAGCTGAGTAATGCAAACTTGTAAACCTTCAAAACCAATGGCGGCCAATTCTGCCTCCACATCATCGTCCAGGAATAGAGGGAAGAGAAATGGGGATAATGCATCCCTTGCATGACCCCTATAGGTATATTGACTGGTCAGAATAGTTACTGTTCCCCCTAACTCGTGCCTTAGCCGCGAGATAGATACTTTTTTACAATTCCGAAGGTTTTACCTGCAAAGCCTAAACCTAAAGATTACACTATCGAATGCACTTGGAAAGTCATGAAAGTGTAGAGTGTAGTTTATCCCCAGGTTGGTTAGAGAAATGCGATACGAGCCCATTGAGAATAAGAATGTGATCCAATGCCACGTAATAACCTGATTTGAACCCATATTGGGCTTCCAATCTAGCAGCTGTGCAATCGGCCCACCCCCACAACTAAGAAGTGATATACCTCCGTAATTACATTGATCAAGTCTCATCCCCTTGTATATTGGGTTATGTGCGGTGCTAGTGTATGTGACGGAATCCGAGTTGGCGAGGGACCCCGACCTGTGTTTGTGTCGCGGCTAATACGCGTCGCCGCTTCCTCTAATGTGGCTGTCACTGAAAGGCTTGGGGCTGAAAGGCCGAAAGCCGAGTTAATAAAGCTCTGAGTTTACTTTGTTGTTATTAATGTCAGATATATAAATGTAAATTTTCTTCAGCCACTAGGCCAGGGGTCACGCACAAAGTCTGACGACTTATTTCCAGTGCGGTCCCCCCAGAACTTTACTCCCCAGAGGAAACTCCAGTACTCATTTAGCTACCACTTAAGGATGCAAGGCAGAGATGCGCCCTGACAGGTCCCTTTAAAGCATTCGTGCCGAAACGAAAACTGCCCTGGCCCATGTGAGAATCGAACCCACGACCTACGGGAGATGTGAATTCAATGCAACACTAATATAAGTACCAGTAATACAGCACAATCAGTATTGCACAATGTGGCAGTAACAACGTTTAAACCATTTAACTTCTAGTCTGAATGCTAGCTAACTGAATCATAATTAACACTGAGTAATAGCTATATAGACGTTGCATGGATGGAAAATTACACATATTACCTACTGTGTTGGCCTACCAATAGATGCGTGCTAATTGATGGTGTGCCGCCCCTCTATTGCTTGGTTTACTTCCCTGGCCACTCCCTGCCTCCCCTGGCCCTGTGCTGGCTTCCCCCTGAGATGTATTGGTATCTCTCTCCAGCTGGCAGTGTATATTGCTTCATTCCCTCTGGTCTGCAATATTGCTCTGGACAATATTGCATATCTAATCATAATTCCTAAATCGTGACTTCCCCGTTTCCTCACTGGGTGGTGCAGTGGATTGGATCCACTAACAGTGTGGGTGACTTAGACAATACCTATACATGCCCTGGAATATAATAATATCGTAATTCAGTGACATGCCTCCCTTATAATATTTCTATAAAGCTTAATGAGATTCCATAAAATTTGAAACAGAGATAGTTTCATCTCGCTCCTCCTTACTGGAATGGAGTTTATACTTTCACTTTCAATCTTGGATATAAGAGTTTAAGAAAAGTGTCTCCTGCGATATTACACCAGTTACACAGCAGTTATTCCTTAATGATCGATCAGTAATGAGTTTGTGACAAACTATAGAATTAAGAATGTGTCCCTGGAGGATAATAGACATTAGGGGAGAGTAAGGAGGGTTGAACGAAAATTTACAAATATTTATTACATTTATTATATTACATTATATTACATTTATTATATATTACATTATTACATTAAACATTTACTACTCATCACGCAATCTCCCTCTCCCCCTTTCCTCGTACTCTCTCCTCTATGACACACTTATGGCTCCAATTAAACAACTACAGATGATTGCTTTCCCAATTAACTTTAACAGGATATCACAATCTTCTTACTAATAGTACTTAACTAATTATGTTTATACTAAGACTTTGACAAGAAAGATCAAGGACGATCTTATGCTTTGACAACAAAGTACAGTTGTGTACGAAAAGTACAGACCAGTGACGTAATCACCCATATCTAATTTTGAAGCTGAATAATTTATCCACCATAAAAGTATCATCCGGATCAACCCGTCCAAGTTGGAACTCTTCTTTCTTGGGGAAGAATCTCCAGAGTCCAGTTTATCCATCCAACACGGGTTCGACGAGGTCTGTGAAGGAATTAAGGTGCGTCCACTAGAAGACCTGAAGATCCACACCAATAGCAGACAATGCCATCGTCTCCTGTCTCGATAATAACCTCGCTGACCTCCGGACTCTCGTCTCCCGACTCCCTTTCCTCGACTCCCATCATGCCAGCCGCGGGTGGTTCCTCACGTGGGACGCGACAGTGGTGGACCCACTGGTGCCCACCCACCTCACTCAGACGCTATCCGCCGGACACCGCACTGCAGAGGAAATGGAAGCTCTAAAGATCCACAAGTACCAGGAACTCCTCGACCGGAGCTGCCTCTTCCACCCGGTAGCCTACAAGACATCGGGTCACCCCGGCCAGATACGAGTTCCTGAAGGAGATCAGGGCAAGACTCCACGCTGCTACCCAGGAGCAAAGATCTCACCGCTTCCTCCTGCAAAGGCTGGCAATTGCCATCCTGATCGGCAATGCGGCCTCCATTATATGGGGACTGTGGACCCCTCACTCACTAACAATGAGGGACTCTACGAGGTGGTCCATGGTCCATAATACCCCACCACGACCCCCCCCCCCCCCCCCCCCCCTCTCCAATGAAACAGACTAACTTACACCACACACCCCTAGCTTTCTTATTATGTATTGTATTCTATAATGTATTTAAAAAAATGTTATACTATTTCAGCTTCTCAACAAACTCAATATCCAACTTCAGATTGTTCATATGGACCTTTGGTATCAAGGCGATAAGATTGATTATCCATCTCTAACATCAAATACTATGCTGGAATTGCGAAATTCATTTGATACTTACGTTCACCAACTTGAGTCAAATGGAGTTCATTATGATGCTGCTTTGCTTTTAACGTGAGTTTTTTATTTTAAAAAAAGCTTGTCCTATGCTATGTTGAGCTAATTCTACAAACTGGCTATTAACTATACTGTAAGACTGATACCCTACGTTTTGCCATACATATGGATGGCCCATACATGAGGCCTGCACCATAATTCTATTAGTGGTAATTTGCCTGTGGCCTAAATTTCCCGACTCTCTACTTAAAGAAGCAAAAACGCTTCAGGGTTTGCTATCTTCTAGCAATCCTGGTGATAGGAATCTATCGAAGAATAACTTCGCCAAAACACGTAAACAAAGTGACGGAATGAGAAAGTCGATTGTTAAAGATATCCTTGAAATGTTTGAGTTTCCTGGTTTTCAATCGCTGGAACCACATCCAATCTTCGTTCCGTGTGACCTGGCTGTAATTCCACCGTTCGCCAGTACGGACTCGGATATGTTATTTCTCCACAATCTGGTGAGTGCACCCCAAGACAGATCGCATCACTTTCTTGGAGAATACCGTTAATCATGGTAGCGTACCGGTAAATGTAGGCCTCCATTACGCTAAATCGAATACCGGTTCCTCCTATGGTGTTAACAGTGTTCTGGATGGACTTAGTTATAGTAGTGATGGCTCCCGGTAACAGCGGCTCCAATGGGATGGCTCCCGGTAACAACCGGCTCCAATGTGGCTACTCCCATCAACTGTGGACTTCGTGGGCCCTCCCTTTCTGCTGACCCGGCAAACACTTGTTGCTAGCACACACCTTTATCTTTTATCGTAATTCATTGGTAAAGGCCTATAATCTTAATTTCGATTTTTTTTGTGTTTCTTTTTTATATAATTATCTTGTTATTATCTTGTTATTATTTCACTATCATTTCTTTAATATCAATTATTATAACTTGTTTTATGTCTATGACCATGAACAATAACACAGATATTTCCTGTATTAACCCTATTACCACTGGGGTGTTTAGACTATTAGCAGCACTGGCGGAGGGTCGATTCGCCCCCCCCCCCCCCCCGCTGTATTTTTGTAATCATCCAATAAAATCCTACGAAATTTGGGCTGTAGGTGAAAAAATTATCGAAGAACATTTACAAATCCAAAATAATAAAAATTTCATAAGGTGGGTATACTAATTTTCATGAAAAATAGAAGTAGTCCCAGGACAAAACATACAATTTTTTGATATTCTAAAAACTGATAGTGTGGCATTATTAGCAAGCATTAGTAGGTTTTTCACTATGCTGAATCTAATGTGATTATATTCCATTTTCGAGAGTTGAACTGGATGCTATTTTTCGTGCACCTAAGAAGTGGGCGTGGCACTTCAAATTTTGAAAAATACGATATTCGGAAAATACCCAAATCTTTTGATTTCAAAGCGTTTTTATAAGTTTTCTGGACCGCTGAATCGATTGTAAATAATATCGAAGCCTGATGACTTAGTTGATCGTCCTTTTGGGAGCACCACAATTAGGGTGTGGCACTTCAAATATTGAAAAATACGAGATTCGGAAAATAAACCAAAGTTGATATTTCAACGCACATATGTAGGTTTTCTGGACCACTGAATCAATTGAAAGTATTATAGAAGCCTGAAGACTTAGTGGTTCGGCATTTCTGGTGCACCAAAATTAGGGAGTGGCATTTGTACCAATAATGACGGATCACTAAGACTTGAAGCTTCAATATTACTTCCAATCGATTTAGCGGTCCAGATAACCTATAAAAATGGGTTGAAATGAAAACCTTGTGGTATTTTCTGAATATCGTAATTTTGAAAATTTGAAGTAAGCCTACTTGCCACGCCCTAATTTCGGTGCACCAATATTGATGTACCATTAAGAATTGACTCTTCTTCTATATTACTTTCAATCGAATAAGCAGGCCAGAAGACCCATACAAATGCGTTGAAATCAAAATTTCGGAGTATTTAACGAATATTGCAATTTTGAAAATTTGAAGTGCCAAAAATGAAGTGCCTAATTTTAGTGTACCAAAAATGACGTACCACTTCCCTTACATACTTACATAGAGTAGTAGGGGTGCTCCATACGAATCAGAATCAATAAAAAAAAGCCCCAACATAAAGAATTACTAACTCACAAATGACCTTGTAAAATTCAAAATTTCAAAAAAATTTCTGCTGGGGACCAAATTTTGAGATGGCACCCACATCGAAAAGTTGAAATCTAATTGCAACGCCGTTTTTTGCAAAAGATGCGCCATAAAATTTAACTAATTCTCATAAAAAATTGGGCTGGTACATATTGTGGTTGCATAGATTCATCAATTAAAAACTAGGAAGGGGCCGATTCGCCCCCCCCCCCCCCCCCCCAGTGGTAATAGGGTTAAAGGCCTTAAAATTGCATCCTATAACTGTAACTAAGTTCGCATGGCCCAGTCTTTGTACGTTGTGAGAGAACTGTGTAATTTATCGTGTGATATAATTTTCATACAGGAGCATATGCTACCTACTCAAGAACTAGGATTCCTTAACCCTATTAAACCCGGGGGGGGGGGGGGGGTCAATATGACCCCCCCCGTGGTTTTTTTTTATAATTCTGAAACGCAGTTGGGAATCTGAAATTTTATGAATTTTCCTAAAAATCTATTGTCTTCCTAGTAGTGAAAACCGTTTAAAAAAATATTGGGTAGTTTTCGAGTTATAGCACCATTTTTTAACCCTACTTTTGGCACTTTTTTTGAGAATTTTTTGAGAAGTTTTTTGAAAATTACATTTCATTAGATATGAATTGTAACATCTCTATTTTTGATTTACACCGGTTTTTTGGTGTTAGCAATTGCATGGAATTTATATAAATTGATTTAGAAATTTCAAACTTGTTTTTTTTGGCGAGTGCCAAATTGTGGTGCCAGCACCAAATTTTGAAATATGTCAATTTCGTAAATTGATTGTTTGAAACTTGTTTTTAACGCAATTGGGGTTTTTTGGTGTTCTGGTTTCGATGGAATATATACGAGTTGCACCAAGCGTATCGAACTTGTATTTTTCGGTGCTGTGTGCAAATTTTGGTGCTAACGAAATTTTGAAAATCCATTCAATAGATAAAATTGCTTGTGACAATTTTTTCTTGCGTTTTAGTGGTTTATGGCTGTTCTGAATTCAATGGAATATATAATTATCGAACTAGACATCTCAAACTTGTATTTTTCGGAAGTGGGTGCAAAATGTGGTGCTATAGCACAAAATTTTGAAAACCATCAAATATATCAATTGATTGTGTCACCTTGTTTCTTGCGTTATACGGGTTTGTGAGGGTTCTGAATTCAATGGAATCAGTAAAAATTTCATAGGAGTTTTTAAACTTGTATTTTTCGCCGGTGGGTGAAAATTGTTTTGCCAGCACCAAATTTTGGAAAATTTGACATATTGACAATAAATTAATTTATCGTCAATAAATTAATTTATCGTCAATAAATTTTTTTTTTTTAAACTATTAAAATTGTTATTACATAAATTTAATAAACATATAGTTCTATAAATAAATAATGTATAGATATATGTATATGTATAAAACACAATCAACATGAGCTTCAATTTGAATATTTGCATATTGACAGAGAAACATAAGAAAAATCAATTGGATTATAGAGTGGAAAATTTAAATTTAGATTATTCAATTGCGAGTATTAATAAGTTGTTTTTCCTGACGCGGTGCGGTGCCAGGCGCTTGTGTTACAGTCACCATCACCCATCAACCCCATCAAACAGTCCGATGTAGTGGAAGGGTGTGTCCATGGTTCCCACCACCGACGCCGCGTTTCCCATGAGAATTGCCACCGCCAAGCGTTGCAGCAAAAACTGGTGCGACCGTTGCTCATGGGTCCGAGCATGAAGACGCGCCCTGACTTCCTGGAGGAAGCTGGCAGTCTCGGGTCCGGGTCGACCAAAGGTCTCAAAGGCCACGGGACTGAAGTAGCAGCGACCATGCTCTACCAACTCGCTATACTTCCTAATCTTCACCCGCTCAGCCTCCTCAGCAGCACGGCCACCAGCGATGAGGGTCTGCTGGAGATGACTCGGGGCGAGGGGATCCGTTAGGGTTGCGTCCCAGGCCAATGAGCGGCCGCGGTTCCAAGGCATCACTGTAACCCCGTCAACCCTCTTACCATCGCTCCGACAGAGACCTGGGGGCTCAAGGATGGGGGACACCCCGCAGGTGACCAGCGCCCGCCTTACTATATCGTTCAACATAGCGTGGCGGGGATGCCGGCCAGCGCTCCTCTGGCAGCAGATACCATGGAGACCATCAGCAGCTACCAGGCTACCACAGCGACAGGTATGCGGCTCGACTACCTTACTTCCCAGCCGCATGGCAACGGCGATGCGGAACTGGCTGTCATCCAGCTTGAGTCCCAACGACGAGATGGGTAGAGCACTGAGCCAGCATCCGGCAACTGGGTGGTCCAGGGAATTTAACCTAGCAAGGTCGACTGGGGATGCAACTAGACGCAGCGCTGCGAGGTTAGCCGAGTGGACTGGGGCCACCCACGCACTCTGAGCAGTCGTAGAGGGTAGAGTAGCGTCCGAAGGGAGGGAGGATATCCAGAACTCCCGGGCCAACTCGATGGTTGGGCTCACCACCCCCACTGAGTGGAGCAGGCGGTCGGACAGAGAAGAACATGCAGTCAATAAATTAATTTATCGTCAATAAATTAATTTATCGTCAATAAATTAATTTATCGTCAATAAATTAATTTATCGTCAATAAATTAATTTATCGTCAATAAATTAATTTATCGTCAATAAATTAATTTATCGTCAATAAATTAATTTATCGTCAATTTATCACCAACTCTTCTATATCATAGGAAATGTAGGGTGCTGTAGTGATCCCAACCTTATAAAAACATCAACCGCAGTACAGAATACAATACAAAGTAATACAGTGTAAAGTAATACACATAGTATACACAACATATTACCCACATGCAAAGCCAAATAAAACTAAACAGGCTCACGCCGAACAAAATAAAACATGCAGCACGGTTGTGTGGGAAGGAGGTTTACTCCCGATGAAATGTCCAATGCGAGCAAAGGAAGAAACAACAAGCTCTGAGCAAAAGTTAAATGTGATGAGTGACATTACGGGAACAGTACACCTGCCGACGACGTTAACAGCTAATGTAAGTACAAAGGCACCGGAAGTACAGCAGGCACTCGACAATGCATCTTTAATCGATGCATTAAAATTGAAATGTTAATTTGGTTTGGAATTGTCTTGACTGTTGGACCAAACTCCCGTTGAATACTTTTTTTTATTTATTATTATTAATCGACAACAAGCATACGTATATGTTATTGTTGAATTGCACATTAACTATAATCTTGCTAGCAATCGCTCCCTTACGGCAAATGCTTTACTCAGATACAAAGCTAATTTTTTTAAATTTGGTTTTCACCTTAACCCTTAAACTTATATACCGATGGGTTTATAGTGTAATACCGCCCTAAATAAGTTTGCCTTATATTTGAGTAAGCAGGACACACAAGCAGAAAGTGGTACCCATGTTCTACTTCCCCTAAGTTACAAATCTTACACACCCGATCCCGTACAGCTCTGTGATCCCAACGGCCAACTTCAATCTCTAAGTTGTGTGACGAGCACCGAAACCTTACGAGGGTGTGACTGACGTAAGCCATTATTGTCCTTTAATAAATGTAGATATTCTTCTGTTCCGAATTTCTCTTTAACGTAATATTGCCCCTTGGAAGAGTTTGATATATCAGCCCACCACCCTTGTATGAATTGATCCATTAAAACAACCATTACTTTATTTAAAAATACTTTGGCATCCCCAACATTTTGAGACTGCCATGCCCAACTTTGGCCCAGGCCATTTAATACATCCCTTACCATTGAAACCCAGTTTGTCGCTGACCCCTGCAGTACATCCTCGTAAGGTACCTGATACATACGTTTAGTCAGTCTCGTCTCCGGGAGAGTCAAAGTTCTTACCCAAAATTTTACAATTGTCATCTTTCGTGAAACTGAAAGCGGCACAGCCCCAGGGTTTCCCCGTAGACGGCAAAATCAGGAGTGCTCCGTTTTACTCCAAGTAGGCGTTTCAAAAAAGCTAAATGAACTCGCTCAACTGCCGGAGCCGAATGAAATCCCCAAAGATCGGCACCGTAACTTAAAATTGGCGCAATCAATATCGTAAATAGCTTGTACTTCAATGCAAATGACAAATTTGGGAATTTAATAAAATACCTACTAAAGAGCGAGAATGAACCCTTTTCAGCTTTTTGCGCCAGTATTCTTTGGGCGCATGCAAATTTACCTGTAAATGACAAGGTGATTCCCAAATAATTGTATTGTGAGACATGTACTGTACACCACCATTCTCCCCTTTATAAAACCACTTGTCTCCTCTCGCCAAGGAACCCCCTCTCCGAAAAACAACATTTGTTTGGTCCAGATTAACCCATACGCCCCAATACTCCGTATAAGCCCCAAGAAGCCAAGATATCAAAAGATCTCTGTAAGTCCGATCCTGTGGTGGCTATTAGTACCAGATAAATGGTCTGTTGTCCTGTACTACTCTTACAACACATCTAATTGTATTCTATTCATCTAATTGTATTCTATTCATCTAATTGTATTCTATTCATCTAATTGTACAAATTGTATAAGATATAACATCAATTACATTAAATGTATATTATTATTATATATAGGCGTTTAGATGGTTATGATGGAGGTGCTAATAATCCGAGCTTCTGTTCTGGAGATGATGGTATGAATACAGCAATTATTGTAATGGGTGATTTGGGAAATTCTGCAAAAACTGGAGCACTCCTGGCGCATGAGATTGGACATCTTCTCTTATTCCTACATGATGAGGATATGGGTAAATATACAATCTATCTGCTATAGGAGATCAATGTTTATGAATAATTATAAATTATAAAAAAATTCACAATTTTCGTAAAAGGTGTCTTAGGATGGTTTAATGACTAACTGTTCATTATATTTTTTTTCATTACATTTTTTAACCCTACTTTTGGCACTTTTTTTGAGACGTTTTTTTGAAATATATAAATATATTTGAAATATGATTTGTAACATCATAACTATTTTTGATTTTTACCAATTTTTTTATGTTTGCAATCAGATGGAATTCATATAAATTAATTTTTCAAACTTATTTTTTTCGGCAAGGGCTAAATTTTGAAATATGTCAATTTTGTAAATTGAATGTTTGAACCTGCTTTTTGCGCAATATGGGTTTTTTGGGGTTCTGGTTTCGATAGAATATATACCAGTTGCACCAGCGTATCAAACTTGTATTTTTCGATGCTTTGTGCAAAATATGGTGCCAATACAAAATTTTGAAAAAATCCATTCAAGAGTTCAATTGATTTTTACAACTTAATTCTCGTATATTAGAGGTTTATGGCGGTTCTGAATTCAATGGAATGGATAATTATCTAACTGGATATCTCAAGCTTGTATTTTTCGGAAGAGGGTGCAAAATTTTGCGATCACCGAATTTAAACCCGTCAAATATATAAATTGATTGTATCACCTTGTTTCATGCGTTATACGGGTTTGTGAGCTTCTGAATTCAATGGAATAAGTAATTGTATTATGTGGTAATGATATTGCATCGTATAAGTGAATTAAAAATTTTGTAAATGGAAAATGGAAAGTGCTGGTTACTTGTTTTTTTCATTTTTTGCCTACATAGATGACTAAAACAGCCATTTATAGTAATCAGATATTTGTTAAATATTTTCCAATGGATTCAGCGCCCCAGAAAACCTGTATTGAAAAACGATTAGCCGAAAAATTGTAACTTTCAAATTTTTTGAAAATTGTTCACTACTTGTAATTTTGGTGCTGCAATATAAACAAACCACCCCAGTATATTTTTTAGAAATTTTGTTTTCGGTAGGATTCAGACTTGTGAAATCTACATATAAAAAAAATTATTCTCCCTTTTATTTCACCATAAATAACGTCCATCGAGAGTCTTCTTCCATAGTGAAATACGGCATTACTACACCGTGGGTACCCAGAGTTTGTCCAATTTTTTTCGTTTGAATCAGGCTTTTATCATGAGGTTTTTTTTTCTAGAACAAATATTTGGATGGTAATTTTGCAAAATATTTTCTATAACAAAAATGTGTTCAAGAACAAAAATATTTATCAAATTTATAATTAATACGTGTTTTATAACATTTATAAGGAGTAGAAAAAACCTACTGTGGCTAGTATAAAAAAAAAAATATGTTCTAGAACAAAAATATTTTTCAAAATTCATAACTAACACGTTCATAACATTTATAAAACAACAAAACTAGAAAAAACTAGATAGTATCAAAAATATAAAATGAGTTCTTGAACAAAAATATGTATCAAAATTGATAGCTAACATGATGGAAATTACAAAAAAAGAGTTATTTTTTTGTCAAACGTGTTTACGACTTTGACAAAAAAGTGACTTACAACAAATAAAATATATTTGTATTATTTGTTGCTACAGTAGAAAACATTTTTTTAAATCTGCAGAAATAAATATTTGGTACTGCAGTAATAACTAATTGTTTATGCATAAGTAAATATTTGTAATTGGTGTATCAAATATTTATTACCTCAGTAATAAAAAACAACTTTTTTTACTGAAGTATCAATTTTTGTATTATTGCAGTAGAAAAAAATATGTTCAGTTCTGCTGTAATAACCATTTCAAAAATACAAGTTTGATAACTCTTCTGCAAGTTTTACTTATTCCATTGAATAAAGAACCATTTCAAACCCATAAGACCAATCGTGCCAGTGGAGTAGATGGGTGTCCCTCCTGAAGTAGACAGACATGTACAGAACGGCATGAGTCCACAAGATATGAAAACAAATAAGTTGGAGCCAGCTCCCAAGAAGGGCAACCTAACACTCTATGGATCTTTCCGGGGAATCTTATTGATCTCGATTGCTGCAAAGGAATACAATAGAATTCTATTAAATCGCATCAGGGATCCTGCTCAGACGTGGAAATCAGAATGGGTTCCGTAAAGGTCGTGGGACCTTAGAACAGATTTTGGCACTTCGTAATTCAATGACACGATACCTCCCCCCCTCCCCCCCCCCCCCCCCCCCCCTAAATTTTCTACAACTCTTAATGAGAGTTCTACAACTCTTAATGAGATTGCATAAAATTTGAAATAGAGATAGTTTCATCTCCCGACCACTTACTGGGTGAGCCATAATTTTTATTTTTGCTTTCAATCTTTAGCTACAAGTGTTTAAAAAAGTGTCTCCACCGATATTATACCAATCCCACCACCGCAGTTATTCGTCTACCTTATAGCTGTTTGTTGATTCCAAATATGTAACACAATTTGAAATTCTTTGAAAGATAGCTAAGATATGAGCGTTCAAATGCTCCAAGGTTTTACACCGGTGCAAGGCTATTTTATTCTATTTAATAAACACACCATAATATTCTGGAACATTTTTTAAATGTATGAATAGCTACGTAATCGTATGATTAAAGATGTTATGCGTTGATGCCCAGCTACGTATTTGGATAAACAAAATACTCCAGAATATAATGCATTATTTTTAAATATCATAAAATAGCCTAGCGCAGGTGTAAAACCATGCAACATTTGAAAGCTCATATCGTTTGAATTCATTCAAATTGTGTTACATATTTGGAATCCTTACATGGCCAGCTTTCCCCCCTCATTGGTACTAACAAACAGTTGGCTCATTCCATGAAAAGGTCATCCTCCCCACTAATTTCGAAAAATGAAATGTAGCTTTGAATTTATACTTATTTTAAGTCAAAATTTATCGTACTTCATGAATTCAGTGCTAAAAAATGTATCAATACAGGTGGTTTCTCAAATATAGTTGAATTACAATTTTTGCACCTGCTCTGCACAAAATGTGAATAAAAGTGTGGAAAAGTTTCGTTTCCTGTAACAATGTGTTGGCAAGCTGTATCATTGTAGACCGCTAGATCCCTTCCTATAATAAATCGTTTCCTGTAGGCACTTCCTATGACCAATAAATTAACATTTCTGAACGAGTACCAAATTAAAAACAAACCCATTTTCGAATTTTTTTGGTTTCATCTAATTTCACCAGTGTTTCATTCCTCTGGAATGATTTCGATAAAGTTAATCATGTGATGTCCCACACTTTACCTAAAATGGTGAAATTTTTAGTTTATTCACAGAGATGTAACTCAGCCTAATCACCCAGTGGAATGCAAAGCACGTTTGTGTTGCGTCATCGTATAAAACAATTAGTTTCATCTTCACTCCCTCATAAATATCATGGCGGCCAATTGAAAATTGTCCCATACTTTACCATTAAAATGGCAATTATATTAGTGCACTGTATTAATGAAATATGTGAAGCCAAGAGTGTTAAAATACTCTAAGGTCATAGTAGGCCGTAAGAATGAGTGTTAGAGCTGTGTTAGCAGATCTTGGCCTCATAAATACAGAAGATACAACTAGTATACTTGATCGCAGTAAGCTTCGACGTGAACGAGAAAAGTTACGGACCTACGAAATTGAATCTGCTGAATATAACATTATGGGATTTTACATTGATGGCCGTTGTGATGACACTTTGACTCAAGTAAAGAAAGATAGCTCATTTCATCTAACTGTAATAAAAGAAGATCATTAGTCATTAGTTTCTGAGCCAGGTTCGAAGTGTATTGGTCATGCATCACTGGAGAATAAGGATGCTAGATGAATTACCACAGCTATTACAGATTATTTGGGTGGGAGAAGTATTTCACGTTGATAACCTAGGTGCAGTTGGTTGTCATGGCACAAATGTCAACTCAGGATGGGCTGGGGGCATAATTCACTTTCTAGAATGTTATATTAAACATCCTGTTCAATGGCTCATTTGTTCACTCCACATAAATGAACTGCCACTGCGCCATTTATTTGTTTCCCTAGATGGAGTAACAAGTGGCCCTAGATCGTTCACTGGTACTTTAGGTAAAGCCCTGTTATTTACTGATCCTGCGGAGTTACCTGTTATGGATAACTACAGAATCATTAATTCACCAGAACTCCCAGAACTTTCTAAGGAGGTTGTTAAGGATCTAAGCACAGATCAAAACTACTTGTATGAAATTTGTGCTGCTGTTAAACAGGTATTCTGTTCGAAAACCCTTGCAAACCGTTGTCCACAGTCCAGGTCCCTTACACCATTCCCGTTGGCTAACTCTGGCTTGTAGAATTTTGCGTCTATATGTATCTTCAGCTTCACCATCAGAGCAGCTGATAATTCTTGCTGAATACATTATCAAAGTGTATGCACCAGTATGGTTTTACGTGAGGGCAAATTCGGCTGCATACAATGGATCAGTTGCCTTGTTGAAGTTTGTCAAACTTACGAGTTATTTGCGTCCTGATTAAGGGAAATCACGACAAAGGTATTACAACGTAATGCATTCTATGGACAGGAGGAGAATGTTCTATTGGCTATGATGCATGACCCTGATATAAAAATTCGGAAACTAGCTCTTCATAGAATATTAAAGTATCGAACTCTATCCTCCTCAACTTCAAAGGATTCAATACGATCGTTTAGAGTGCCAACAATAAACTTAGAAGCCCAAGAATTGAACGAACTTAATGATTGGAGTAAAGTGAAACATGAACCCCCAATTACAACTTCATTAACCCAGACTACAATACAGGATATGTTGTGTTCTGAGAGTATTGATGAAATGGATAGTAAGTTCGAAATTATCGACTTCCCCTGTCACACACAAGAAGTGGAAAGAACAGTGAAGATTGTCACTGCAGTATCCCGTAGAGTAATTAGTGAAGTGAAAAGGGATGGTATGATCCGAAATACTCTGAAATCTAGAGGAAGAATGGTTGTTTTTTGAAACGAAGAAAACTTTGTAGTTTGATTGATAGAATCAAGATATTATTTTTCTTTATTGTCAGCCTTCTTACCTATATTTACAACTAAATTGAGATTAAAGTCATACAGTATGTGGAAAAGCGCAGTTGTTTTTAAATTCTAGAACACTTAGAGGTGATAGTCATGTTTGGGATACTTGTGGGAAATTTCAGCTAAATATTTGGAATCAGTGCAAATATTTAGTTAAGAATGTCATGGTTTGATATTATATGTGTAAAAAATTAAATCTTATAGACTCGCAATTTTTGAGAAATTTCTAGAATATATTATTAATTTTAAAATGTATGGACTATTTTGGTATGTGCTGAGAATAATCTGAGAACAGATTTGGAATCAGTGCATTACTGACATAATCAGACATATAAATAATGTTTTTTTTGTCTTTGATGATTGGAAAAAATTGAATTAAGTTAACATTGAAAAATTTTTATTTTTGGAAAAATTCTAGGACATTAAGTGCTGTGAGGCCAAGCAAGGGGTGACTCAGAAATATATTTTTTTTGGTTTTTGATGTTTTTATGCCCAATGGCGTCTTTCCATAACTAGGGAGTATAGATATTCAAACATTTTCATTTTTCACTCCACCCTAATGTCCAGGGCCCTAGGGCCTATATAACATGGTTGTCCATATGTCTAGGGCCTACATAACATGGTTTTCCATGTCCATATGTCTAGGGCCTATATAACATGGTTGTCCATATGTCTAGGGCCTATATAACATGGTTGTCCACATGTCTAGGGCCTATATAATATGGTTGTCCACATGTCTTGTCTAGGGCCATGTATATAACATGGTTGTCCATATGTCCATATATATCCAAACTCTCCCCACTCTTCTTCAGCTTATTTGTATCGGATCTCCCCCTTCTTCTCTCTACGGCATTATGCATGGTAATCATGTATGCTGACGACCTGGTAATTGTATCCGACTCTTTAGAAGAAGTCCAACAAAGTCTAAAGAAGCTGGGAACTTATTGCCTCCAAAACAAACTACACGTCAACCTCCTGAAGACAAAGGCAGTTAAATTCAGATGCGGCGGTTGCCTTGCCCAATCAGACATATTATGGTACAATGGTCAGAAGATCGAATTTGCCTCATCGTTCAACTATCTAGGAGAAGTTCTATCAACAAAAAATGGTCCAAGTAGTCACTATTGCCACCTTTACAATAAAGGTCTCGAAGCATGTGCCCTTTTAGCCAGTAGAGTGAAGCTTACGCTCATATCTGTCATCTCTGCAAAGCATCTGTGGATCGCGTTGATTCTTCCAGTAGTCACATACGGTTGCTCCATATTCCTTGACGGCGATCCAGTAAACCTCGACCATGTGCAAAAAGTTAGAGCGTTTTACTGGAAAATGTGGTTTGGAATCAGCAAGTATGCTTCCTCCTCATCAATTTTGATTGCCATTGACAATCCTGCCGAGAGTCCAGTTAACCCGGAGTACCTTACTGGCTTCCGTCGCCGTGCTGCTGCACAATTAGTCTGAAACGGCTGCCACCAGCGCCTTTGCTCTACTCCGAATGCTGGCGGTCATGCGACTCATATGTCTGTTGGATCTGCAGTCAGCCAGCAACAACAATGCTGCACTACCTTCATTGCACAGTTCCTTCCTCACCCAACAATCTTCGAAGTTTGCCGTTCCTGATGTCCCTGGAGAATTTCGCAGAGTAGAATATCTCATTCCATGCTCAATTAGTAGTAGGATCGGCATGCTGCATTGCAGCTGCATTTTTAAGAATGCTGTGCCGGCTTGTCAACAAAATTGCACCGCCACAACTCCCTATCACCCATGACATTTGCTAGATCATCCGCATCTTTAAGGCCAGTGTCCTTTAAGATGCGTCTCAAGAAAGTCATGGGCTGTCCACCATGCTTATTCACTCCATGAGGCTGCCAAAGTACAAGATTATGCACTGTCTGGTCCTCACAGCGAAAGCAATGTCCTGCAAAGCGGAGGCGATTTTGTTCTAGTGTCAAGCTTGGGGGAACCAATGAGACACCTCCAATGTTATATAGTGCCTGGTTGGAGATGTGTGCATTGTACTTGACACAATGAACCCGGCGTAGCATTCTTGTGAATGTGCCATCCAGAGATTTGGTGTCCTCAGCACTTAGAGCCCAGCATGGACTCCCGTAGAGGAGTACTGGAACTACTGCTGCTCTAAATAATCGGACCTTAAGTTTCCGATTAATTCTCGGTGACTTCCAAATCCTGGAAAGCCTATTCAAGGCTGCCCATGCCTTTCCCTTACGTATTCGAAGGTCCTCACCTGACTTCCGGATCCATGATCTCAGGTAACAGAAGTCGTCCACATGCTCAAGCATACCATCCTTTGAGCTTATGCTCATCCGATCAGAGACTTGCTGAGGACTTTCAAAGTTAACTGTCAGAATTTTGGTCTTTCTGGAGTTAATAAATAGACCAACACTAGAAGCAGCATGTTCTAATGAGCTGAGGAGCCGTTGGGCTCCCTCTAATGATTTTGAGAGTACTCCTAAGTCATCAGCAAAGTCTAGATCAGTTAGGTACTTGGCAGGATTTCCTCGACTTCTGGAGCCAGTAGGTGGAGTTATCATCACCCCATCATCAGTATAATGATCTAAGGACATGCGTAGAACATAGTCAACCACAATAATGAACAAGAATGGTGCAAGTGTGTCTCCTTGGAGGACGCCCCATAACACTTCAAATGGTTCTGTGTCACCATCAACAGTAGACACAAATGTTGTCGAACCATCGTATACTGATCTGATTGCTGCAATAATTTCATCAGGAATCCCATATAATGAAAGTATGCTGAACATACGTGAGCGAGAGACTGAATCAAAGGCCTTGAAGAAGTCAACAAAGATAACAGCCAGATGCCTGTCTTTCTTTTTTGATAACTCTTCAATTATCCTTCTAAGTGCCAAAATGGGCTCCATGGTCCCACGACCTTTACGGAACCCATTCTGATTTCCACGGAGCAGTCTCTCAATGAGATCCCTGATGCGATTTAATAGAATCCTATTGTATAGCTTTGCAGCAATCGAGATCAATGAGATTCCCCGAAAAGAACCATAGAGTGTTAGGTTGCCCTTCTTGGGAACTGGCACCAACTTATTTGTTTTCATTTCTTGTGGGACTCTTGTTGTTCGGTACATGTCTACTATGATGGGATAGATGAGCTTTAAACACTCAGGTATTTTAAAGACCTCAGGGGGAACACCATCTACTCCACTGGCACGATTGGTCTTAATGCTCTTTGCATCAGCCTTCACTTCTGCAAAGGAGATATCGCCAATGGGAATATCTGGGAGTACAGACTCAGACACTTTTACTTCTATAAAGTTATCAGGCAATACCCTGTCATTATTGAGGAGCTTTTCAAAGTGGGCTTTCCAACCATTGAGGCGATCGGCTGGTGATTCAGCCTTAACCTTGGTGGTTGGTTGGCTTTTCCGCCCAGTAAGCAGATTGATCGATTTCCATGCCTGTGATGATTGCCTGCTGTCGTCAGCATCATTGATGGCATCAACCTGTTGGTTTATTAGCTCCTGTAGATTAGCAGAGTACTGCCTGTTCAGGGACCTAGATGCAGCCTTAACTGCATTCTTGGCCGCTGTAGTCTGTTTGAGTCGGGACTCTTTCTGCGCCTTATGAAGGTCATTTCGGCACTTCTGAATTTTGTTGTCAGTCCAGGGGGCCCTTTTCTTGTTTCGAGGGTATACAGGAACTGTTTCTGCAGCTGCTAACTTAACTGCTTCTGTAAAGGCAGTATAGCCCTCACAGTGATCTGCCGCCTCAGAGGCAAGAGCCTCATACCTGTTGCTCTACTGTAGTGTGAAGCTGGATCTCACACTTGGCTGTTGCAACAGAGAGGACCAGTCATGCCGCGGCAAGGCAGATTTCGTTGTTCTGCTAGCACGCAGACTAAGTCTTACCTTGGCCACAATAAGGCGGTGATCACTGGAGAAGGGTCGAAGTGTAAATGCATTACAGTCTTGTATAGCGCTCCTGTATTTCCTACGAAACAGAATATGGTCTATCTGGGACTTGTGACCACTGGGTCCACTCTGAGTCCATAGCTTTCCAGTTCACTTCTTGAACTGGGTTCCAGCCGTAAACAATCCATTTCCAGAGATAAAATCCTGAAGATGGACAGAATTACGGTTAACACTATTGCTATAGACCCAGGGCGATGTAGGTGATTGATGCAGACTTGCATTAAAGTCTCCCAGGAATGTTAAGAATGCATGCTGATCCACTCCATCAGTAGCTGCTTGTAGATTGTGGTAGAAATTTTCCACCTCCTCTACAGGGGCAACACTAGTTGGAGAGTAGCACACAATCAGAACCACCTTAGGAAACTTCTTAGCCAGTCTTCCAGAACATGAGAAGTGGCAACGGATGATGCGGTTAGAGATTTGGTCTATTTTGTCCAATGCTGCATGTGCAGTTGGATTCATCAATAGACCAATTCCACCATTGCCACTATCATCTGCTGACGCGAGGGCGAGTCGCCAACCGCCCCCCATGTCCTTAATCAGAACCTCATCAGTCTGTCCAGTCTGCATTCGGTGCTCTTGAACACCCACTGCGCTAAGAGAAAGCTTATCTGCCAAGGCAGTCAGCTCACCTTGTCGCATTGGGGACCCTAGTGTTAGGGTGTTTACTGAGGCTAGTCTTGTGACTTGCCTCAGATTCACCAATGGCTTTGTTGGTCGGGGTGGAACATGAGAGTAGCCTCCAACTCCAGAATCCCTCTCCCCATCACAATCTGGCCTTCCTGGTGACCCAGGGTTTGGGCCAGAAAGGTCATCAGGAAAGGGACTCAAAGAATTGTTGGCTGCTCTCTCTCCAGTAGGGGGTGAGACAGGCAGCCGGTCAGGAGTTAACTGACGCCTGTGAGGCTGATTGTGTCCGGTAATTCCACTGGCCTCTAGTGGCCGGACCTCCGCATTGCTAATGTAATCCATAGTGGGGGTTGGGGGGTGCTTTTTTGCCGAGTCAGCTCTCGGGGCAAATACCACACCCTGGTTTGCCATTCCACAGGGTGGGTGTCGCAATGGAGTCAGATATGAGGCCCATCACCCATATCTACTCTGGCGCACATGACCCACCATTGGCTGTCGCAGCTCATCTGCTGGGTCATGCCCTGTACCCTTGCTGCCAGGTGCAGGTCGCAGTGAAGTGCTCTCAGAGTGGACATGAGAACACTCTACTCCTGACCAGCCATTGGTAGATCACCATCTGCCTGGTCAGGCCATATACCCCTGCAGCCAAGTATATGGGTCCTTAATACAGGACCAAGGGCGTCCTTATCCCAGAACGCAGGGGGTCCTAGTTACAGGACCAGATTTGCCCTAGTAAGAGGGTCTATGCAGCTACAGGTGGCACCTCCTTTATGCTGCATGGAGGTGGCAAGTTTTCTTGATCAATGACCTAGAATACCAGACCTGACCAGGATCTCATTCCATGCTCAATTAGACCCCATTTACAGTTATCATAATCAATTTATTTATGTTTACTCAATAGTCATTGTTATACAACGGTATTCCTCAGAGATTCTGTGTTTTATTGTATTAATTTTATTATATTAACTTGTTTTATTATATTAATTTGTGCTAATTTTCATTCAACATTCATATGCATGAATAAAACAGTCTTCAAGTTCAATAGTAATTATTTTTTTTAAAAGTTTATCGAGAAATAAAACTTCAATTAGATGCGACCAACTGCTGTAAATTTATAGCCTGTTGAGATATAGTTCCAAAATTTGATTGTAAGTTATCTCTCTTTCGGGACTGATTTTCATTTTGTTCTTTGCTGCGCTTTTGAAGCCCGTTGAGTAAAGTATTCTCCAGGATGACACATATCCTCTATCGCAAATAGTATATGAGGCAACAATGGCCGAGATCACCAAAATTGATTGGTAAATTCCATGTTGGTATCATACCAACTCATTATGATCTAAGATTTATTAAGATCTAAAATTATCAAGATGGGGATTTTCGGGTTGGTGATTTAATTTCCGACGTCAGTTTTAATGTTTGGTGGTATCTAATATATCTGCATGACGGTTTGTCTGTCTGTCTGTCTTCTAAATTTTGACGGACAAACTGGCAGACGGAAAGACAGCAATAATTCGTAAACTAAAAAGATCTCGCCAAGCCGTTTTAAGATTTGAAATCCCCATTAAATATCAGACAAAAAAACAAAATATGTGAAAATTTTACCACATGAAGGGCTATCAACCTCCCCCCCCACCCTCGCTCTCCCCTTAAGGTGAGTATTAGATTTGTAGGTGATTAAATATGATATTTCTTTGGATAGTTTGATAATTCGATGGTAATATTTTTCATTATTTTTGTCGTTTATTCCAATCAAGCTTCTGAATTACACTAGATACAACTCATCATCGTACATCGTTTTTTTTTTTCAGATATACCACTATGTAGAGATTATCATTCATCATGTGCTTACTGGGCAAATATTGATGAATGTGTAAACAACCCAGGTTGGATGCTTCCTAATTGCATGGTGTCATGCGATACATGTCCTGATGGTTAGTACCTGAAAGTGTGCAAATTAATATTGCAATGATTTATTTAATATAAAACTCCTCCAAACCCACTTCATTCCTTTTCTGCGATATATATTTTGAATCAAAATTATAAAATAATTTCTTAATTCTGACCGTATTTTATTCCTAAGCATCACTTAAGTAATCGTGTGACGAAATAATGTAATTAGTCCACAGTACTCATAATATCGACAGCTCATTTCATAGAGCTTCCAGGCCGCATTCATGGAAATATTGAATGTATCCATTAAAAGCGGCCAATACGAAATCCTAATCCAAGGTCAGTCCCTTCTTTTTTTTTTCTTTTTTTTCCTTTCCTCTTATATGATGGCGACAATCATTCAGAGCTTTATCAACAAGATCAATAACCCCATGAATTTATTGTACTATGGCCGCATATGGTAACATATGGCCGCTTGATATCTACTTTAGAAGACTTGGATCAATCCCGAGTTGTTCCACTCTGAAGCAGCTGTTGCTGATCAATGTTACAACATTATTGTCATTCCAGGACACAATTTCGATTCCAGAATTAGTATCAGTACAGAAGTCAAACTCACTACTCATCTTCTTACTAGTCTCAACTTTCGAACTAATTGAACATTTCCCAATGCGGTTCTCTCTACAGTATCTGTACCTGTGGCACAAAATCCCCGAGACAGTAATTGTGTGGAGAACACAGATGAAGCTGGATTTTATATGGATAGCAACAAGAGGATGCCAGCATCCATTGTTTGTATCCAAAAATTGTAAAAGTTAAAGTTAAACATAAAAGTTAAAATTTATCTCCTGGAATCATATTCTAGGCATGGTATGTTGACCTTACTAGATCATATCTAATATCCTTATCCAATTCCAATGACCAGTAATGTTTTAAATTAGCCCAGCAATTGTATCCAGAAAGTGACATAATTCCAAAAAAAACAATAAGTGCAAACAACTGATGATCAAAATTTTGTTTATTGTGGTCCTTCTTATTATATTTAACTATATTCACTAGATTTAGATCAAATATTTCCTCCAACTTAATCGTCGCTATATTCACAAGATTTAGATGAAATATGTCCTCCAACTTAATCGTCGCTATATTCACTAGATTTAGATGAAATATGTCCTCCAACTTAATCTTCGCTATATTCCACTCAGACTAAACAGTTAGATAGAATTTATTCTGTTTGAAACTTTGTTTCATCTTGTTGTTACATAAACTGACCCGCTCAACTTTACACTCCTTAGGAAGATTTACAATTTTTGATGTTTCTATAACTTGGTTCTCGGTTTTATTCAGTCGGTGGTGCTGTTTTGCCAATGCTTACTACTTGTTCATCTATTTCAATATTGGCATCATGAATGTGTACTTCACTATTTTCATCCTGAATCACAAAAGTAAATATACCCATAATAGGAAATACAGGAGCTCTATACAAGACTGCAATGCATTTACACTACGACCCTTCTCCAGTGGTCACCGCCTTATTGTGGCCAAGGTAAGACTTAGTCTGCGTGCTAGCAGAACAACGAAATCTGTCTTGCCGCGGCATGACTGGTCCTCTCTGATGCAACAGCCAAGTGTGAGATCCAGCTTCACACTACAGCTGAGCAACAGGTATGAGGCTCTTGCCTCTGAGGCGGCAGATCACTGTACTGAGAGGGCTATACTGCCTTCACAGAGGCAGTTAAGTTAGCAGCTGCAGAAACAGTTCCTGTATACCCTCGAAACAGGAAACGGGCCCCCTGGACTGACAACAAAATTCAGAAGTGCCGAAATGACCTCTCACAAGGCGCAGAAAGAGTCCCGACTCAAACAGACTACAGCGGCCAAGAATGCAGTTAAAGCTGCATCTAGGTCCCTGAACAGGCAGTACTCTGTTAATCTACAGGAGCTAATAAACCAACAGGTTGATGCCATCAATGATGCTGAAGACAGCAGGCAATCATCCCAGGCATGGAAATCGATCAATCTGCTTACTGGGCGGAAAAGCCAACCAACCACCAAGGTTAAGGCTGAATCACCAGCCGATCGCCTCAATGGTTGGAAAGCCCACTTTGAAAAGCTCCTCAATAATGACAGGGTATTGCCTGATAACTTTATAGAAGTAAAAGTGTCTGAGTCTGTACTCCCAGATATTCCCATTGGCGATATTTCCTTTGCAGAAGTGAAGGCTGCTGCAAAGAGCATTAAGACCAATCGTGCCAGTGGAGTAGATGGTGTTCCCCCTGAGGTCTTTAAAATACCTGAGTGTTTAAAGCTCATCTATCCCATCATAGTAGACATGTACCGTACAACAAGAGTCCCACAAGAAATGAAAACAAATAAGTTGGTGCCAGTTCCCAAGAAGGGCAACCTAACACTCTATGGTTCTTTTCGGGGAATCTCATTGATCTCGATTGCTGCAAAACTATACAATAGAATTCTATTAAATCGCATCAGGGATCCCATTGAGAGACTGCTACGTGGAAATCAGAATGGGTTCCGTAACGGTCGTGGGACCATGGAGCCCATTTTGGCACTTAGAAGGATAATTGAAGAGTTATCAAAAAAGAAAGACAGGCATCTGGCTGTTATCTTTGTT
>JAUCBJ010003485.1:0-50871 GCA_032718475.1 Nemertoderma westbladi | reverse complement strand
TTCTTCACATACCGAACGTAGATAAGTTGACGTAATGTGACAAAATGACATACCTCATTGCTTGCAAAGGTCACTTTTCAGCGTTAAAGACCCTTGTTTATTTATGTAAACTTACCTCGCTGCGCTCGCTCGGTACATAAATAAACTCGGGTCATAACGCTGCAAAGTGTTACTTTGCACACGATGATGTAAATAGTTAAAAAATTAAGGGCTCCTGAAATAGTTACTCTATAGTATTTTTAAGGACCCCTGCTAATGCAATATGGCATTTTGAAACCAGCTGGTGGCGTTGCTAGGTACCCGGTTTAAAACCAATCAGGAAAATAGTGATTCTAGTAATTTTAAGGGCTCCTCAGAATTGGAGCAATGTTTGGCGCGTTCTTTAAAAAGCTTATCCCGAATTTCGTTGCTAGGTTACAAGCAAACAAACCGTCGACAATACAATATTTACAGTTGGCATACAACAGTCTGACAGTACCGGTAGCCAGGTAGGCTCAGCGCGGCCTATCAGTCGCATGTGACGACTTCTATTGTTTAACTTCACCGATCTGCGATGGTTAATAATATGCCATAAATGTATGGGTTTTTAAATGGAAGTTAATTAAGGGAGACAACTAAGAAATATTTAAATTAGTTATTTGGTTGCAATGTGAATAAAGGGTTATACACTAGAAACTGTGCCGGCAGCATAAAATATTTGGTTGAATTTTCCAACCCACACAGCAAGGCTTGTTTATTAGTACTATGTAACAAAAATGTAACTAAATTAAGTACCGGTACTGTGCACAATATTATTGGTTGGCAATATAAATGTAAAATATTACTGTACTGGTAGTGTATACAAATGAGCTACAGTATAAATTAATTGTGGCAGTCGTAATATATTAAATAATAGCATCAATGGGGGTTGGGACCAGCTAAACTGGTCTAGGTAGTCGAGGCTTTTGTCGTAGACGTGGTTTTGATACTGCGCGTTGATGTCATGGCCAGTCAGTCCGCCTCCGTACACAAAACCTTAGCCGCAAAGCCCAAACTTGTTGGTGTCAAGTAGAGTTAGTTGAGTTGTCCTTGGTTGGTGTTTATGGTACGTAGTTCCATGAAATCAGCCTTAAAAATATTGTGTACCGCGTTAATTTGTGACTGGATATTCTAGTACAATAATATGTAGGATCTCCCAATATCTCAGTTAACTAAAATTAATTGGAGTTGAGCTGTTAATGCAACTGTAATTACAGATGTAATATTATGGTTTTGTTCAGAAACTGAAAAAATGAGAAACCGCGTCACCAGGGGTTGAACCAACGCTACGCACGTTTCAGCCTATCAGGCCTCATCAGTAGCGCTAACCAGTGGGAGAGTGAATGTCAGGGGCAAGTGGCTGAACTGGTTAGCGCTACTGATGAGGCCTGATAGGCTGAAACGTACGTATAACGCTGGTTCAAACCCCGGTGACGCGCTTTCTCATTTTTTCCATTTCTGAACAAATCCATAATATTACATTCTTAACTGAAATTATTACAGTTTACTAAAATTACATGTCTTAGGCCTATACGAGTCAAGGTTATAATATTTTCTCTATTATTAAATTAAATAATCTCATTAAATAATCTCTAAGTCCTATTATAATTAGTTTTATTGTATATCAGTATTGAAACACTTCAACGACAATGTCATTCTTTAACTTGACAATGATGGGTTACAATGAAGCGATTTCGCCCCATCTTAGGGTTGGAGATAAACCCGACTTTATCTGTCCGCCGTTTCCTCCTCACGATAAGGACAGCGGGTTGCCCGACATTCCGTCACAGGAAGACGAATCATCACAACCCCCACAATCCGTGAGTTTTTTCTAAATTAATTCATACTGTACATTGACCTACAGTACAATATTTTAATAGGCCTACATACTGTACATTGCTAAGCAGTGCTGTCACCACAAAGTGTATCATAATGGTCGCAACGAGCGTTAGAATATACGAAACGTACAATAAATAAAGCGTAAACGAAACGCTACACCGACAGCCGACAAACCGTTATTATTAATAAAAATGAAACTGCAGCAATCGAGCTATGCTGTTTACTTCCGTTTATTATTTTGGTTAGTACTTATTGTGGTTATACTGGCGCTGTAATCTGCTCAATTGCCTTCACGTTTGGCATAGTTAATATTTATTCACCGTTTAAACTTGTCGTTTATACAGCCAACTACTCGCACAACGAGCTACAGGGAATACAAAGAACAGCGCCGAAAACATTCGCGAAACGACAAACACCCCAACGATTTATACAACCTAGCGGTGGCCAACGGAATGTCATACGGGTGGGAATACAAAGATTTACCGGAAGACGCCAGAGCACCGTTGCCATGGGCACAAGTAAAGCGACACCCTCATATTAACTCGGAAATGACAAGTTTCGTACACCAAATGTGCCAAACTAATAAAGACTTCAGTCTCTTCTAAAATATAATACCGTTACAGATTTTATTAATTCATTGACGTAATCAACTGTGAAATGAATTATGGTGTTAAGTTAGTAAGTAACATCAGCTGGCACTGATATTTATTAGTGCTACACAAAATATAATTGGTAATCAACTTATCCTTTATACAGTACTAACTCTATACAATCAGTTTACTGTAATATGACATTATTAAGAAACAATATTAGTTATTACATAGATAAAAGGAGTAGAAAAAGGATTGTATATTAGGGCGGCCGACAAATCCGACCCCGTTTGGAGCACCAAACCAACCCAAGTAAATTAATATGAACTTAGAAATGTGAAAGCCTCGAGTAAAATGTATTTAATAATTACAAACAGATTGTGGGTATTGATAACAAATGATCACGTATAACAAAGTGATACAAGATTTAAAAAGTAACATTATATAACATCAATAATATCAATTATTGAGAAATAATCGGGACTCCATCCGTTTGAACATAATAATTAACATCATTCAATCGATGATTCCCGCCTTAAGATTGTAAATGATAAAATTCTGAATTAAGACTAAACATTTACGTAAATTATCCCAGAATGTCGATAAATTAAATGGAAGTAATAATTAATAGTTTCTCACTGTTGGAATGGTAGATGAGTTTAATATAAAATAAACAGTTAACACAATGAATAACAGCGATATGTTTCCCTCGCAAAAGAGCAGATTAAATATTATTATTGCATTTCGACATTTTTAATTACATTCCATTCTATTAGGCGCGATGCATTTAATTGCATTACTCGCTAATTAAAATTAAGTTTCGTTCGTTTATAATAAAAACGGGACTCTTTTTATATAATGTACAATGATATAGAACATTTACAAACATATGTAAAACATATAGAACATGTAATATAGAACATAAAAATGAAAAAAGCAAAAACCTGCTAGTATATGATTTTTGTAATTTTATAAACAAGCGTTTTGGAATAAAAATATAAATGCATAAGTAGGCTTCTCTAACCTTTTTAAATATTACCCAATATTGACAAATATAAAATTAAAATTGTTGTTAATTTCTACTCGAACCGAATGCAATGACGTTGTCGAAATTCAATAAAATTACGTTCTCCATTGCCAATTAGTAGTACCTTATTGCATTACCATCCTCGTTATATGATTATCCTCGCTCGCTACGCTCAACCGTGCGATTCCCTCATTCGAGCTGGTATGCGATAGAGTTCTACTTCACTGATATGCAGTGAATAAGTTAATTAAAGCAATGCGAGCAAAGAAACAAAAACTCAGCAATACATAACATAATAATCAAAGATAAAAAATATTTCTGGTTATTACATTTATAGTTGGCCTAATTAACATGAAAAAAACAATTATTTACAAGAAAGTAGAATTTATTTTGATTTTTTTTGCAAAATTACATTAAAATAACGGTACCATGAGAAAGGGCCAAGTGACTTTCAACGGTAGTTAGGTATCATGGTAGATAGGTATCATGGTAGATAGGTATCGTGGTAGATAGGAATCATGGTAGATAGGTATCATGGTAGATAGGTATCGTGGTAGATGGGTATCGTGGTATATATGTATCATGGTAGATAGGTATCATGGTAGATAGGTATCATGGTATATAGGTATCATGGTAGATAGGTATCATGGTAGATAGGTATCATGGTATATAGGTATCATGGTAGATAGCTATCGTGGTAGATAGGTATCATGGTAGATAGGTATCATGGTAGATATGTATCATGGTAGATAGGTATCATGGTAGATAGGTATCATGGTATATAGGTATCATGGTAGATAGCTATCGTGGTAGATAGGTATCATGGTAGATAGGTATCATGGTAGATAGGTATCGTGGTAGATAGGTATCATGGTAGATATGTATCATGGTAGATAGGTATCATGGTAGATAGGTATCATGGTAGATTAGATAGGTATCACGGTAGATAGGTATCACGGTAGATAGGTATCATGGTAGATAGGTATCATGGTAGATAGGTATCATGGTATATAGGTATCGTGGTAGATAGGTATCGTGGTAGATAGGTATCGTGGTAGATAGGTATCACGGTAGATAGGTATCATGGTAGATAGGTATCATGGTAGATAGGTATCGTGGTAGATAGGTATCGTGGTAGATATGTATCATGGTATATAGGTATCATGCTAGATAGGTATCACGGTAGATAGGTACCATGGTAGATAGGTATCGTGGTAGATAGGTATCATGGTAGATAGGTATCGTGGTAGATAGGTATCGTGGTAGATAGGTATCACGGTAGATAGGTACCATGGTAGATAGGTACCATGGTAGATAGGTATCATGGTAGATAGGTATCATGGTAGATAGGTATCGTGGTAGATAGGTATCATGGTAGATAGGTATCGTGGTAGATAGGTATCATGGTAGATAGGTATCGTGGTAGATAGGTATCACGGTAGATAGGTATCGTGGTAGATAGGTATCGTGGTAGATAGGTATCATGGTAGATAGGTATCGTGGTAGATAGGTATCATGGTAGATAGGTATCGTGGTAGATAGGTATCATGGTAGTTAGGTATCATGGTAGATAGGTATCGTGGTAGATAGGTATCATGGTAGATATGTATCGTGGTAGATAGGTATCATGGTAGATAGGTATCGTGGTAGATAGGTATCATGGTAGATAGGTATCATGGTAGATAGGTATCATGGTAGTTAGGTATCATGGTAGATAGGTATCGTGGTAGATAGGTATCACGGTAGATAGGTATCGTGGTAGATAGGTATCGTGGTAGATAGGTATCATGGTAGATAGGTATCGTGGTAGATAGGTATCATGGTAGATAGGTATCGTGGTAGATAGGTATCATGGTAGATAGGTATCGTGGTAGATAGGTATCGTGGTAGATAGGTATCACGGTAGATAGGTACCATGGTAGATAGGTATCGTGGTAGATAGGTATCATGGTAGATAGGTATCGTGGTAGATAGGTATCATGGTAGATAGGTATCGTGGTAGATAGGTATCATGGTAGATAGGTATCGTGGTAGATAGGTATCGTGGTAGATAGGTATCACGGTAGATAGGTACCATGGTAGATAGGTACCATGGTAGATAGGTATCATGGTAAATAGGTATCATGGTAGATAGGTATCATGGTAGTTAGGTATCATGGTAGATAGGTATCGTGGTAGATAGGTATCACGGTAGATAGGTATCGTGGTAGATAGGTATCGTGGTAGATAGGTATCGTGGTAGATAGGTATCGTGGTAGATAGGTATCATGGTAGATAGGTATCGTGGTAGATAGGTATCGTGGTAGATAGGTATCGTGGTAGATAGGTATCATGGTAGATAGGTATCATGGTAGATAGGTATCGTGGTAGATAGGTATCATGGTAGATAGGTATCATGGTAGATAGGTATCATGGTAGTTAGGTATCATGGTAGATAGGTATCGTGGTAGATAGGTATCACGGTAGATAGGTATCGTGGTAGATAGGTATCGTGGTAGATAGGTATCATGGTAGATAGGTATCGTGGTAGATAGGTATCATGGTAGATAGGTATCATGGTAGATTAGATAGGTATCACGGTAGATAGGTATCACGGTAGATAGGTATCATGGTAGATAGGTATCATGGTAGATAGGTATCATGGTATATAGGTATCGTGGTAGATAGGTATCGTGGTAGATAGGTATCGTGGTAGATAGGTATCACGGTAGATAGGTATCATGGTAGATAGGTATCATGGTAGATAGGTATCGTGGTAGATAGGTATCGTGGTAGATATGTATCATGGTATATAGGTATCATGCTAGATAGGTATCACGGTAGATAGGTACCATGGTAGATAGGTATCGTGGTAGATAGGTATCATGGTAGATAGGTATCGTGGTAGATAGGTATCGTGGTAGATAGGTATCACGGTAGATAGGTACCATGGTAGATAGGTACCATGGTAGATAGGTATCATGGTAGATAGGTATCATGGTAGATAGGTATCGTGGTAGATAGGTATCATGGTAGATAGGTATCGTGGTAGATAGGTATCATGGTAGATAGGTATCGTGGTAGATAGGTATCACGGTAGATAGGTATCGTGGTAGATAGGTATCGTGGTAGATAGGTATCATGGTAGATAGGTATCGTGGTAGATAGGTATCATGGTAGATAGGTATCGTGGTAGATAGGTATCATGGTAGTTAGGTATCATGGTAGATAGGTATCGTGGTAGATAGGTATCATGGTAGATATGTATCGTGGTAGATAGGTATCATGGTAGATAGGTATCGTGGTAGATAGGTATCATGGTAGATAGGTATCATGGTAGATAGGTATCATGGTAGTTAGGTATCATGGTAGATAGGTATCGTGGTAGATAGGTATCACGGTAGATAGGTATCGTGGTAGATAGGTATCGTGGTAGATAGGTATCATGGTAGATAGGTATCGTGGTAGATAGGTATCATGGTAGATAGGTATCGTGGTAGATAGGTATCATGGTAGATAGGTATCGTGGTAGATAGGTATCGTGGTAGATAGGTATCACGGTAGATAGGTACCATGGTAGATAGGTATCGTGGTAGATAGGTATCATGGTAGATAGGTATCGTGGTAGATAGGTATCATGGTAGATAGGTATCGTGGTAGATAGGTATCATGGTAGATAGGTATCGTGGTAGATAGGTATCGTGGTAGATAGGTATCACGGTAGATAGGTACCATGGTAGATAGGTACCATGGTAGATAGGTATCATGGTAAATAGGTATCATGGTAGATAGGTATCATGGTAGTTAGGTATCATGGTAGATAGGTATCGTGGTAGATAGGTATCACGGTAGATAGGTATCGTGGTAGATAGGTATCGTGGTAGATAGGTATCGTGGTAGATAGGTATCGTGGTAGATAGGTATCATGGTAGATAGGTATCGTGGTAGATAGGTATCGTGGTAGATAGGTATCGTGGTAGATAGGTATCATGGTAGATAGGTACCGTGGTAGATAGGTATCATGGTAGATAGGTATCGTGGTAGATAGGGGATTATTTACGTTTGTTACTATATAGATAAACCGACACACGACGAAGTAAATGTAATTTGGGATATAATTATAAATTATAAGTAGTTAATAAAAGAGTTTGTTACCTCACAACAATTATTTCGCATTTAACTGCTGAAAAAAGTTAAAGTTATTAGCGAAATTGCATAATTCGATTTGTTCTCATCACCAATGTTTAAAATAACTGACCTTAAAATTATATTATCAAAGTAAGCTTAAGTTAATATTTAACAATATAAAAAATTATTAATAACATAAATCAAAGTTAAAATATTGTTATAATAATAACTGCACTTGGAATTGTTAAAACCAATAATTATTATTTTGTTCTCAATATGTTCAACCTTTACCTACATAGAATACAGTCAGCTATTTAACTCACCAACCCACCAAACACATTGATGTGCTGCTAAACCAATACCCAAGAGGGACCCCAAGACTCCCCACCAAACACATTGATGTGCTGCTAAACCAATACCCCAGAGGGACCCCAAGACTCCCCACCAAACACATTGATGTGCTGCTAAACCAATACCCAAGAGGGACCCAAGACTCTCCACCAAACACATTGATGTGCTGCTAAACCAATACCCAAGAGGGACCCAAGACTCTCCACCAAACACATTGATGTGCTGCTAAACCAATACCCAAGAGGGACCCAAGACTCTCCACCAAACACATTGATGTGCTGCTAAACCAATACCCAAGAGGGACCCAAGACTCTCCACCAAACACATTGATGTGCTGTTAAACCAATACCCAAGAGGGACCCCAAGACTCCCCACCAAACACATTGATGTGCTGCTAAACCAATACCCAAGAGGGACCCCAAGACTCCCCACCAAACACATTGATGTGCTGCTAAACCAATACCCAAGAGGGACCCCAAGACTCCCCACCAAACACATTGATGTGCTGCTAAACCAATACCCAAGAGGGACCCCAAGACTCCCCACCAAACACATTGATGTGCTGCTAAACCAATACCCAAGAGGGACCCAAGACTCCCCACCAAACACATTGATGTGCTGCTAAACCAATACCCAAGAGGGACCCAAGACTCTCCACCAAACAACCTAGCAACACGAGTTGGTTACCATGACACTGCGAGTTAGGCATGCCACCATAGCAACGGCGTTATGCTACCACAGAGCTATGAGGGTAGATTAATCAATAAATTAGCGACGACTAATTAGTTCCTCGGGTTGACCGATAACCTCTCTCTTTCTCCGCTCCAACTCCCGACTAACAGCATCGCGGCCCCGTGCGTAGGCGTACAGTCGCGCATCAACCATAACGCCACGACTAGAGAACTCTATAAAGGAAAGTAAAGAAACTACTGAACTGTCATTTTAAGGATAACGTATAAGCACTTGTCAACATTTATTGGTAAAATGAGCTGATATTATTATTTCTTATATTACTGCTAAAACTCCAAAATAAATAAGACAGAAGTTAAAGAAATTGCTTAAAAGATAATAATAAATAAAAAAACTTCATTTTTGTTCTTATTTATTCATATTATCACAATATTAATTTAAACAATTGTTTTTTTAAATTAGGTGATCAGGGTATTATTGGAGGAAACTCCACCAAATTGAACCTTAAATTATAAGGATGATATTTACTTACCATTTAGAGTGTTAGTAAGCCCGGATAAGGGAACGAGGTGCACCTTAATAAACTCACCCTCGTCGGGACTGGGTGTTACATTCTATAAAGAAAAAATAGGTGTTACATTCTATAAAGAAAAAATAGGTGTTACATTCTATACAGAAAAAATAGGTGTTACATTCTATACAGAAAAAATAGGTGTTACATTCTATAAAGAAAAAATAGGTGTTACATTCTATAAAGAAAAAATAGGTGTTACATTCTATACAGAAAAAATAGGTGTTACATTCTATAAAGAAAAAATAGGTGTTACATTCTATACAGAAAAAATAGGTGTTACATTCTATACAGAAAAAATAGGTGTTACATTCTATAAAGAAAAAATAGGTGTTACATTCTATAAAGAAAAAATAGGTGTTACATTCTATACAGAAAAAATAGGTGTTACATTCTATAAAGAAAAAATAGGTGTTACATTCTATACAGAAAAAATAGGTGTTACATTCTATACAGAAAAAATAGGTGTTACATTCTATACAGAAAAAATAGGTGTTACATTCTATACAGAAAAAATAGGTGTTACATTCTATACAGAAAAAATAGGTGTTACATTCTATACAGAAAAAATAGGTGTTACATTCTATACAGAAAAAATAGGTGTTACATTCTATACAGAAAAAATAGGTGTTACATTCTATACAGAAAAAATAGGTATTACATTCTATAAAGAAAAAATAGGTGTTACATTCTATACAGAAAAAATAGGTGTTACATTCTATACAGAAAAAATAGGTGTTACATTCTATACAGAAAAAATAGGTGTTACATTCTATAAAGAAAAAATAGGTGTTACATTCTATACATAAAAAATATGTGTTACATTCTATAAAGAAAAAATAGGTGTTACATTCTATACAGAAAAAATAGGTGTTACATTCTATACAGAAAAAATAGGTGTTAATTCTATAAAGAAAAAATAGGTGTTACATTCTATAAAGAAAAAATAGGTGTTACATTCTATAAAGAAAAAATAGGTGTTACATTCTATACATAAAAAATATGTGTTACATTCTATAAAGAAAAAATAGGTGTTACATTCTATACATAAAAAATATGTGTTACATTCTATAAAGAAAAAATAGGTGTTACATTCTATACAGAAAAAATAGGTGTTACATTCTATACAGAAAAAATAGGTGTTAATTCTATAAAGAAAAAATAGGTGTTACATTCTATAAAGAAAAAATAGGTGTTACATTCTATAAAGAAAAAATAGGTGTTACATTCTATACAGAAAAAATAGGTGTTACATTCTATACATAAAAAATAGGTGTTACATTCTATAAAGAAAAAATAGGTGTTACATTCTATACAGAAAAAATAGGTGTTACATTCTATAAAGAAAAATAGGTGTTACATTCTATAAAGAAAAAATAGGTGTTACATTCTATACAGAAAAAATAGGTGTTACATTCTATACATAAAAAATAGGTGTTACATTCTATAAAGAAAAAATAGGTGTTACATTCTATACAGAAAAAATAGGTGTTACATTCTATACAGAAAAAATAGGTGTTACATTCTATACAGAAAAAATAGGTGTTACATTCTATACAGAAAAAATAGGTGTTACATTCTATACAGAAAAAATAGGTGTTACATTCTATACAGAAAAAATAGGTGTTACATTCTATACAGAAAAAATAGGTGTTACATTCTATACAGAAAAAATAGGTATTACATTCTATAAAGAAAAAATAGGTGTTACATTCTATACAGAAAAAATAGGTGTTACATTCTATACAGAAAAAATAGGTGTTACATTCTATACAGAAAAAATAGGTGTTACATTCTATAAAGAAAAAATAGGTGTTACATTCTATACATAAAAAATATGTGTTACATTCTATAAAGAAAAAATAGGTGTTACATTCTATACAGAAAAAATAGGTGTTACATTCTATACAGAAAAAATAGGTGTTAATTCTATAAAGAAAAAATAGGTGTTACATTCTATAAAGAAAAAATAGGTGTTACATTCTATAAAGAAAAAATAGGTGTTACATTCTATACATAAAAAATATGTGTTACATTCTATAAAGAAAAAATAGGTGTTACATTCTATACATAAAAAATATGTGTTACATTCTATAAAGAAAAAATAGGTGTTACATTCTATACAGAAAAAATAGGTGTTACATTCTATACAGAAAAAATAGGTGTTAATTCTATAAAGAAAAAATAGGTGTTACATTCTATAAAGAAAAAATAGGTGTTACATTCTATAAAGAAAAAATAGGTGTTACATTCTATACAGAAAAAATAGGTGTTACATTCTATACATAAAAAATAGGTGTTACATTCTATAAAGAAAAAATAGGTGTTACATTCTATACAGAAAAAATAGGTGTTACATTCTATAAAGAAAAATAGGTGTTACATTCTATAAAGAAAAAATAGGTGTTACATTCTATACAGAAAAAATAGGTGTTACATTCTATACATAAAAAATAGGTGTTACATTCTATAAAGAAAAAATAGGTGTTACATTCTATACAGAAAAAATAGGTGTTACATTCTATACAGAAAAAATAGGTGTTACATTCTATACAGAAAAAATAGGTGTTACATTCTATACAGAAAAAATAGGTGTTACATTCTATAAAGAAAAATAGGTGTTACATTCTATAAAGAAAAAATAGGTGTTACATTCTATACAGAAAAATTAGGTGTTACATTCTATACATAAAAAATAGGTGTTACATTCTATAATGAAAAAATAGGTGTTACATTCTATACATAAAAAATAGGTGTTACATTCTATACAGAAAAAATAGGTGTTACATTCTATACAGAAAAAATAGGTGTTACATTCTATACAGAAAAAATAGGTGTTACATTCTATACAGAAAAAATAGGTGTTACATTCTATACAGAAAAAATACGTGTTACATTCTATACAGAAAAAATAGGTGTTACATTCTATAAAGAAAATATAGGTGTTACATTCTATAAAGAAAAATAGGTGTTACATTCTATACAAAAAAAATAGGTGTTACATTCTATACAGAAAAAACAGTCGCTACATCCATGTTACATTCTTCAGAGAACAAATAGGTGTTAGGCAGGGACAGGATACGATACGAAAATACGATACGATACCGAACCAATTTTTCACGATACGATACGATTCGATACGAATGTAATTTTGAGAAAATACGATACGATGCGAAAAATCAAAGATACGATAAGAAATACGAAAAAAGTTTCGTATTTTTTTCGTATCGTATTTTATCCAAGAGTTTATAAAAATATATGTATTGTATTCTGTAATTACAATTACTTACAAACTTACAAAATTATTTACAATTACTTGTTCCAATATGCTTGCTTCAGCAATAGTGTGTCTACTGGCTACAATTAATATCCATAAGGACGTTATGCAACATGGCCCAATAGTAGAACATATCGACGTTATGCAACTGGGCCCAATAATAGGCGTTACCATATTACCATGCCACTTTATGCATACTACACTGATGTACCCAGGCCTACTGCCGTTATTTATGGAATAATTTTGAATTGGATGCATTATACCATATGGAATAAAATTCAAAATTTCAATTTGGATGTCAAACAAATACTAGAATAAAAGTATGTTTTATTTCATTATCAATGATTTTCTCATTAGAATGAATTATCATATCATGTGTATGCTCACAAGTTTATTTAAACTGTAATTAGATTATATTTCAGTGGTCGTTTTATCATTATTCTACAGTTAATTACAATGTGGTTAACTATCCTTTGTCTTACACATTTTATTGACATTATAAAACTGTAAGCTGTAACCTAATATATACACCAATTTTGAGAAAAAAAATTTAAAGAAAGAAGTGCTGCTGTGATCTCTGGTTTGACTGTTTATTAATATTAACAAAATAATAAGATACGAAATTCGATACGAATAATATACTGCGCGACGAAATACGAGAATCCGTTTTCGTATCGTATCGTATCCTGTCCCTGGTGTTAGGGCCTACATTCATTCTATAAAGAAAAATATAGTTGCGACAACCAGCATGAAACATTTATATGTTTTAAAGAAAAAAAAGATGTGTTAAAATTATATAGAAAAATAGGTGTTACATTTAATAGATAAAAAGTAGGTGCTACACAAGGAAGTATGTGTAATTATAAACGTGATTGGCGCAAGTTGTGTCAACATCTCACAATACACTAACGAACCCAACAATAGTATAACTAACCAATAGTATAACGCATACCTGATTGATTGGCTGGTCCCCATCAACGGATATTTCTATTATTGTTGTGGAGCAGTTGGAGAGACCGGGGTCTAGACAGGTGGTAGGGGCCACCGCTACCACCTTACCGGTGTAACCTGTTTCTTCGTATAATTCACGGAGAGCGCATTCCTCTAATGTCTCTTTCTCGTCTCGGAGACCTACAAAGTAATACGAGACATTGATTAATAGTAATTGTTTTGTTATTAATTCGCAGTGATGGGATTTGCGTCAAGTATCCCTCCCATATCCCATATTATGAGGGCAGGAAAGTGGTTTTGTGTGGGATAAGCCGAGCGGGAGCAGGAGTGAGTGCAAACAATGGGCAAGACGAACAAGAGAGTGTGGAAGGAGGTGATATCTATTAATTATATAGGATTATGGGAGTCAATTAGTGTGGGTGATGGCGAAAAAATAAAGCAAACAAACTTACAGACTCCTATATTATTTACTGTACTTTCTAAACATCCTTAAAACATACTAAAACGTCAGATCTTCATACGTCTGGCTACGCCTGATATCAGACGTGCCTCAGACAGGTCTAAAGACGTCTGCAGACGTCTTAAGAGTGTCAGGCCTTAAGACAGAATTAGACATAACATACAGACATACTTATCTACCGTATTTCTACAGCAAAACCATCTGATGTCTGGTACTGTAGTAGTAGTAGCAGTAGGCCTAGACAGGTTGATGTATACTGTACCGTACTGCCGTATTCTGTACAGTACATTAATAATATCTATGTGACAAAAAATATAATATTATTATTATTAATATTAATTATTATTGACTCGAATTAGCCAGTACCGGTACCGGTACGGTAGTACAATCCTGCAATGGTAGGACGCTGTAGTGAGGTTGTCTGGTAGGCTACTGGCAGGGCAGTAGTAGTACTGACAGTGGTCAAATTAAGTTAATTATTTTTCCAGAAAATACAGTTTTCGTGCTGCGCGAAGGGCACATCGTCCTCCGGAGCCATAAAATTTACACCACATTAAATACACGACCTAGCTAAGCTAGCTGCCTAGGGTGTCTACTGTCTGTCTACGTAGATTTTCCGGCAAATTGAGGAAATGGTGCACTTTAAAACAGGCAAAAATTGACTTTTCGAGAAAAAAGTCTTAAACTCCTGATTTTCAATCGTGCTGCTCGAAGCGGAAAATCACCTAATTTAAAACTTTTTTTCTATGAAGTTACACTTACACATAGGTCAGAGAGTGTCTGTGTGAAATTTGAGACAAATCGGAGCAAAAATGGCCACTGGGGAAAGGTGTTTGTCACTGTGCCTCAACTGTGATACTACCCTATCGGTACATGTGTACATAGCAGCATACTGCAGTACTGGCATCAAGCCATCAAGGCATAGCCTATCAATTAAATTTCATTCATAATAAGGGTCCCTCCCCTAATGCCTCCGGTAATGTAATTCTTAGGAATTGTAATGTGATATTACAGTACTAGTGTAATATCTATATAAAATATATATAGGCCTAATACCTAATAACTGAATAATTCCTATATTCCCAGTCTGCCAGTCCTAGTGCCCAATACCGGTATCTACAGAATAATAAGACAGTAAGCATTACCAATTACAGCATTACAGCATTAAGACTGTAAGACAATATACTGATATGATATAACTTGCAGATGATACTGTGATATGGGTGCCCTAGCAACCGAATGGGAGTTTGACAAGTTCGATGACGGGTCACTAAAGGTTGTTGCAGAAATACAACTCAAAAAGTACGGAAAGTACCTAAAGGAGTACGCGAGTCAGTTACGAGGGATAGAGAGCGCTCTGGGAGAGACAATAGGCGAAGGATGGGATTGCACGCTGGATCCAATTGGTCTAGATATTATACCGTACGAGCAATCCACATTAATACACCTCATAAACACAGAAAACAAGATTCTTAACAAAGTACTTATGGTCCTAGTTAGTTTATGCTGCGATATGAAAGCCCTAATTCGCGATGCAGAAAATAAATTTTTCCCAGCTCTGCAATTTTATGGGGAGGGTGAACCAACCCAGGGGTTAGCAGACGGACAATCACAACTACAGATTGGTAGAATGATACCACTCCTCCAGGAATTGTCATGTTTCGTTATTCGTTGTAACGATGTGATCAAGAATACAATACATCAACTCGCGGCTTTATATTCCAGTGATAAAACACTGAGTCGAACAATCTCAACTGCAAACCTCCATTTTACAACGATTTGGAATCACCTTGGTGATTTATTGACTGTGTTGATCACTTTAGATGGGATATTCGCAACTCAAACGACATTCCGGGAGCATTGGATTGTGTACAAACGAGGCCTAAAAAGCGTCCACAATGCACCAGCATTGTTCGGAATTCCTGAGAACAAATTGAAACCTTTCGAGAAATTAGTGATGAAGTTAGAAGGGCAGCTGATGGATGGAATGATATTCCAGTCGTGTATTGAACAAATGTTTGACGATGGGCGAATCCAGGTAGCCCACAATACTCAATTTGGGGAGGAGTTTTTGTACAACGTTCGTTATGTTGTCTTGACAACAGAAGGGCAAATAGGCGAACAGGAATTAAATAACAGACACACATTCGTAGGCGCGGTCGCTCTGTTTATATTGCATTATCAGTTGTATCGCACGATCGACAAGAAACTCTTTAAGACCATATGGGACGTCCACAAGAAACTCCCCTGCGTTATCCTAAGTGGCAATGTCGTCTGGATAGCCAATGATTATCTTGTTCAAAAGATACCACCGGTTACTAAACTTCTAGAGAAGAAAGCGTTACAGGTGGTTGTAACGCAAAGGGAAACTTATTTACAACAAAAAGCGCACAATTTCCCTAAAGAAATACAGCAGATTTATATGGAAGTATCGAGTTGGATGGTAAATATGAACTCCGTGATGTCGAAAGAGAACCAGGAGAGGCCGATAGAAGAGTTTAGTTCGCGCGGTAATCTATTTATTCAGGGGTTGGTTATCGCCTACAGAATAACGCACACAATTAAAACGATAATGAACCTTCATGTCTCCATATCGAAACCAATGACGCGACTAGGTGTAACTCACGTGTGTCAGCTGATCGAGATGGCGAAAGCAATAGAGTTTACTTACCATCATAAGTCCTTGTTGGTCGCCCAAAGCAGTGGACATATAACGCAGCATCTACAGTACATGGCGTTAGCGATTATTGGTACGGCAAAGAAGCGGCTGATATCGAGTACCGATAAGAAATACAACGAAAGGAAGCTGGATGTGTTGGCCTCCCTGATGCTCGCGGAGAAGTGTTTGTACGCCCCGCCGAGTAACGAACGACGTTTAATCGCAGCCGTTTCGCTCGAAGTCGCCCTACAAATGAAAATACTAAATGATTCCGAGTTCTACAGTTTCCAGGTTGTCCTAAAGAAGTTGGACGTTCTTAGCGAACTTAAAGAACTTATTAAAAAATCATGTAATTGCAACGTGTTGTATTGGAACCGGGTTATCTTACCAGTTTATTTCCGTGATTTATTCGAGTCAACCCACGACGCCAATAGAATTCACTACATGTTTGCAGCACTACGAGACTGCGTCACGCCTCTATCGGCCAGTAAACATCTCGAGGACTCAGATAAATTAGTAGAAGTCTTTGATAAGGAAGTCATGGATTACTTTCATGATAATCTTTTGCAACCTTTATGTCAAAGTATCGAGACAGATTTGCGATTGTGCATCCACACGCATCTAAAGCTGGACGACAGGAATCCATTCAAGGTCGGTTTGAAAGACCTCGGAAGGATCCTCAACATCCGGCCAATTCGCTTTTTGGACCGGATTATTAGCGTGAAGGACCAAGTCCGACACTATCTGGAGGTGACCTTCTACAAGCTGACCACAGTGCCGCCCTACGATTGGAAGACATACGCCCAGATGGGCAATCTAGCCCTCCAGAAATACCAGCTCAATCTCTCCGAGTCCCATCTGCCCAATCAGTCTCTGGGTCAAGGGCTCGACCTCCTGGAGATTATGAGACTGGTCCATGTCTTCGTGTCTAGGTACCTCTACAATCTCAACAACCAAGTATTCATCGAACGAAGCAGCAACAACAAGTTCCTAAACACAATAAACATTGGCCACGTCGCTAACTCCATACGCACCCACGGTACCGGCATTATGAACACAACCGTCAACTTTACCTACCAGTTCCTCATGAAGAAGTTCCTTGTCTTCAGCCAATTCCTCTTCGATGAAAACATAAAGGCGCGACTCATCAAGGACATTCGCTACTTCCGAGAGAATAAAGAACAACTCCAGAATAAATACCCTTACGATCGGGCCGCCAAGTTCAACAAGGGAATCAGGAAGCTGGGAGTGGACGAGAAGACGGGACAGACTTACCTGGACCAGTTCCGGGAGCTGATCTCCCAGATCGGGAACGCGATGGGTTACATCCGTCTCATCCGGAGCGGCGGTCTGCACTGCACCAGTAACTCGATTCGATTCATCCCGGATCTCGAGGATATCGTAAAGTTTAAACCGTTGGTGGAGGAAGAAAAGTTATCGGCGGAGTCGACCTCTGCCGGGGAACAACTGGACGACTCGATACTAAACCTAACGAGGAATTTCGCGGAAGGAACCGAGTACTTCCGGATATTAGTAGAGGTATTTACCACCTCGTTCCTCGACCCAAAGAACATGCATCTACGGAACTTCTACATTATATGTCCACCTCTTATCGTTAACTTTATCGAGTACATGATCGTCTGCAAGGAGAAACTAAACCGCAAGAATAACTTGGGGGCCGCGTTCACTGACGATGGATTTGTTATGGGCGTCGCTTTCATCCTCAAGGTTCTTAACCAGTACCGAGAGTTCGATTCCCTGCACTGGTTCCCGAGCGTTCGAGAGAAATACATCCGGGAGAAGGGAGAAATCCTGGAGCAGAAGAAACTCAACGCGGCCGCCACCAAGTCCGACGAGAAGCTGTCCCAGACGATGGAGTTAACCTTGAAGAGATTGGAGACCTACCAACGCGAGTTCGACATGGTTTACTACTCGCTCAGCAGCGCGCAAATATTCTTCCACGGATTGAAAGCGTCCGATGAAGAGGGGGACAGGAAGGTGGCGGAAGGAGGAAGGGAAGAGGCGCCATCCAAGGCGGAGTCGTCTGTCTGATATAATTCCATTCCAATAAATTAATGATGAATTTATATTCGTGATTCCAGATGATATGATATTACTTATTGCCTATGATATAAAGTAACATTTATTCTAATCTAAATTCCAAGCTACGAATCATTTAAGCTCAGAAATTATAAGAATAGTATATGATATTAATAAAAATAATATATTGAATTAAATAATATTAATCTACGAATATACCAATAATCAATATTGACTTATAATTTATATAATTTATTATTTAATTTTTCTGTCATTGTGCTGTATGTCGTAATTTTGTAGCAAATTATAATTAAATTACGTACCGGTATATATAGTAATATTTCCCGCCATATATTAAAAATATATATTATTTATGATTAATCTACTTATAATAATAGCAAATCATAATATCATTAAATAGCATTTTCAACCGCCCCATACCGAGGAACTCCTGTGAAGCGATTTGCAGCTGATTGATTTATTTTATTTAAGTCTCCCTAATTACAAAAATTATGAACTATTAATTAATATAAAAATAGCAATAACTATAGATTTACCTGCGTCCAGAAGATCTATTAACATCGCTATGTGGTGACGTAGAATCTACCTACCGATCTGAAATATTATGACTAGGTTACTAGGGTTACCTGAATTCCACCAACAATATTTTCACATTTTCTTATTTTCATTATTTTGCGGTTTATTCTACGGTAAAATTAATGCCATCCAATAGTAACAACTTTTTTCTCTCGATTTTGGTCTCTATTCTGGCGAAAAAGTAAAAATTTAAGAATAAGAATTTTATTTATAAAAAAGTAGAAACTTTTTTCACTATTCTCTTACCGAACGCCATCGAGGTTAATAAAGGGGGGAGATAAAATTGTTAAAGTATTTTTCCCATGAAATACGTAATTTTATTCTTAAATTGGTACTTTTATGTTGCAAAATTCTTTAATAAAACGTACAGCGATATACTGTAGTGCTACAAAATAAATTGAACTGCGGTATTTTACTATATTGCTTCCATAGTTACTGATATTCTCATATATAATTTAGTGTTCTCGAATATTTATTACGCTAGAGAGCCGCTTAGCTTAACAACATACACCAATATTGGATATTGAGTTCCGTTTTGGTGTTCGCCTTGCAGACACTAAAGTTGCTATAACTTTTTAGTGTGTGAATGGATTTTGCTCAAATTAGGTGCAAACCATTTCTACTTCGATGCTCTTTCAACACATTCCACCAAAACAGTTTTTCCATTTTCTTATTTTATTTTTTTCGCCGAGAAAAAAAGTAACTTTTTACTTTTTTTAATATACTTGTCAATATAATAAAATATTTTTATAGATTAACATTCAAACATTGTATACAAAAATGTGTTATAAATAAAGACGAAATGTCTAACATCTAATGTTTAACCGAAAAAACTCAACTTCTTTCAAACTACAAAACCCCATATCTGAGATTACATTAAATTAATTTTTAAATAAAAATATACTACTGTGGATTGGTCTCAGAGCACCCTGCGCTATGGGCGAAACTGTTTCTTGAACTGTTTTCTACATTTAGTGACAAAAAGTAGATTTTTCAGACGCTTATAACATAAATTACGATGAAAAGCAAATTGATCTATTTTACTTCTGCTATATTTTCGAGACAATACGGTGATAAATATTTAATAATTCATTATAATTACCGACTTACCTGAGGGGAATGCAGCAACTATATGAGAGGAACCAGAGGCCACCCGTCGTTCTACAATAATCAACCGGTCGTAATGTAGCAGCCGTTTAACGATAGCAATGAGAATCGTTGCTAGAGTAAATACAATAAATACCGTAGCAACGACCATGACGACATGGCAAAATTATTATATAATGTCAATAAACTCAAAAAATAAGTACGAAAACCAGCAAACGAGAATGAAAGATGTACAACGAAAGAGCTGTAAATTATCGATTTATTTCGGTTTTATTGCACTGGTTTAGGAACGAAATTATAAAATACAAAATTTTTAAAAAATTATTTAATTTGTTTTTTTAAATATAATATATTGTCCAAAACAAATGAATGAAATTTTCTGTATATGAATATTTTTTCACTCTTTGTCTTGTGTTATAATATTTTATTCCAAAATTGTAACATTACTCAACGCCGTTAGTATTAACAGAGATTTGTTATTTAGCACTTTACAACTTTAGAGGACATTACAGCATTGTCTTGGCCTGTACATTTAGTATTGTATTAGTTAAGTTAAGTAATGTCCACTAAGGGGACATTACTTAACGCCGTCATGGTTACCACGTAAACAATAGGTGGAAATTTGCCTGACAGCCAGATAGGCCTACTGCATTACCTACCGGTAGCCGGGGTATGGCTTTTAATAACCAGTATGGCCTAGCTATAAACTATTAACATGGCTCCAAGTGCCACCATAAATATAAGCTAACTTATTTATAACATAATTTATGTCACTTTTACATTTATTTATACAGCAACTAATTTAATTTGTGCAGTTTCTATCACTTATAATGTATATGTACAATCATTTCGTAATGTTAAAATTTTGGAATAAAACTACATACATACTTGTTGCAAAGTACTTTGCAGTGTTCTGATCCTCGTGGCTTTATTTTCACTCACTCACTAACGTTCGTTCGTGTAACAAAGTCACTCGGATCATCACACTGTAAAGTGCTACTTTACACACAAGTATGTAAATAGTTATTACACACTAGAGAGCAAAACGGCTGGATTTATCGTAATAGTCGATTATTAAGTGCGAATAACTGGCTCAATGTGAATGAATACTCAGTTAACACGCAGCAAACGTACGATAAATGGCGCTTCGATATAAATCATATGGAATCCATTCGTTGTATAGCGGAAAAATAATTTAATAATCAAATAATTGGTAATTTAGACAAATATAACAGAAAACATCCCGCTACAATATTAATTAATTATTAAGCCACATTAGTTGGTTATTGGCTATATATAGATACATTTAGTCAATGGATCAGTTCGTTAAGTTTAAGTGATTCAATTAAGTGATTCAGTTGTTAGGTGACTCATTTAGTCATTCAATAAGTGACTCAGTAAGTGATTAATAAAGTTTAAGTAACAAACGAATTAGAATAAGCAATCTCTACAAGACGAGCAAGTTAGCGGTTTCTCGTAGCATTTATCTAATCAATCATAGAGCCAAGGACTGGGTAACTGTAATTACAATAATAGAAGCAAGCGGGGTTTACTAAATAGGATAGACCTGCTGGGAACTCCAAAGTGTTCCGTCTCACTGGAGGCCGGTACTGTTCCACCAGGATCAGTAGACTAGTATCCATAGCTCCAACACTCCGGGTAACCACAGCAATGCATTCAGTGCCTGCATGTAATAGCGCGCGTAAACTTATTGAGTAAAAGTTAAGGAAATACATCGAAAATAACAGAAAAATGCTGAAAAATTATATTTGTAAGAAAAAGAAAAAGTGCCCCTAATTATAATCCAACGGAGTTCTATCTGATAAACCACGTTCCGTCCGGGACACTTCTTACTGTAGTATATATATCAGATAATTCAGTATATTCGCACCATTTATTAGGCCACTTTGGTGTGTACGGTTAATAATTGTGCGAGGGTGAATATTATTGCAACATACACCATGCCCCCCCCCCCCCCCCCGCCACGGAATATTATATAGTGTCGTAATTTAATGACACGACCCCCCCCCCCCCCCCGCCACGGAATATAGTGTCGTAATTTAATGACACGAACCCCCCCCCCCCCCCCCCCCCCGCCTCTTTATGAGATTGGATGACATTTGAAACAGAGTTTCACTTGCTGAAAACTTAGTGGATGAGTCAGAATTTTTACTTTTGCTTTAATGTTTAGCTACAAGCGTTTGAAAAAAGTGTCTCCGGCGATATTGTACTAGTCATACTGCAGAGTTATTCTTATTTTTACATACATGGAATCCTTGCACGGCCAGTTATCCACTACTACTACTACTAGGTCGAGCGAACTCGGACAGTGGAAATGAGATCCTTCCAGGCTTCCCGATTCTCCATAGTTGTCGCAATTTCATTTCTCCCAAGTTCAGTATACTATCCCTTTCAAGTTAGTCTATATATGTTATGGCCGGTCGTCCACGACTACGCTTTCCATGAGTTGGTTGCCAGAAAAGTAAATCTGGTATGACCTCGTCTTTACTTTGCCAGCAGTGCCCACTGAATCTTAATTTGTGTTCACGGAGGGTGGTTGATACAGGTGATATTGTACCATAAAGCTCGGCGTTTGTCATGTGTTGTCTCCAGCTGATGTTTAGGGCTGCCCTTAGTAGTCTTCTGTAGCAACCATAAATTCGTTGTTCAAGTGATTTAGTCAGTGTCCAGGTCTCACCCCCGTATAAAAATACACTTTCCACTGTGGCTCGAAATAACTTAATCTTCAGGTGCCTGGAGAGATCTGATTTCCAGATGGTATCCATTTTTGATAGAGCTACCCAAGCCTTTGCTTTCCTAACTTCTATGTCCTTTTATCTACTCTCTATCCATGATCCAAGGTACTGGAAGTCGACGACCTTCCTTAGTTGATTATTATCAATGATTGTCAAGTTTCCATCAACATTAAAGGTCATGAATTCGGTCTTGGTAGCATTTATATGCAATCCAACCTCCTTAGCAGCCCTCTCCACTTTATTTAGTAGAAGCTGTGCATCTGCTAGCATATTAGAGAGCAGGGCGATGTCATCCGCAAAGTCGGTGTCTGTAACTATAGTTGCCGGATATCTACTATTTCGGCGTTCTTGAAGTGTGAATCCCAGATCTTCACCCTTTGTGGCCGTCCTCATTGCGTAATCCAGTACAATTACAAATAGTAATGGTGCTAATGTGTCACCTTGCAGTACGCCAGCCAGGATTGAGAAAAACTCAGTTTCACCATCTGGTGAGAGTACCTGTGCTTCTGTGTCACAAAATAACAATCCAATGCCAGCAACAATTACTTCTGGTATTCCATAAGCTCTTAGGATTTCAAGCATTTTACCTATATTTGATGGAGTCGAATGCCTTCTTGAAGTCCACAAAGGTCATGACTGCGGGGCTTTTAATGTTTCTTTTGAGTTCGGCAGGTGTGAAGTCCCTTGTTTCTATAGCTAGTGTCTTGTCATATATTTTCCTTGTAGGGCTGACCTCGATGTTGTGATTTTTCCACTTCCCATCACTATCTTCAGGACTACCTTGTCAGCATGTCTAGCCGTTGGTTGATTACCTTTATACACTACTACCAACTAATCACTGTAACACATCACTTGGTACATAATGCAAAAATATTATTATATGCAGACGATACGGTGATAAATACGACATCTACAGACCCTGCATTTAAACATCTATAAGAGGTTTTATTACAAATGTCACCAGTATATGAAACAAATAAACTAAAACTAAACTCTGAAAAAAGAATTTTTTATTATTAAGTCCCGAAAATATCTGAAAAAACATAATTTGTATTATTGAGTCCCGAAAATACCTGACAAAAACATAATGTTTATTATTGAGTCCCGAAAATAACGTCGCCGTCGACATAGAAAATATAAAACTAAAAATAAATGATGCAACCGAAGTATATCAAAGTAAGTCAGTCAAATACTTAGGAGTTCATATAAATAGAAAACTGGATTGGAGTGAACAGGTATCAGCAATTATACAAAAAAATGAAAAAAATTAAATAAAAGAACAATTACCAAAATCAACAAAAATTAACCTTGTTAATTTTCTTTTCTAATTTTCTTATTGCTCTTTTGTATCTTACTACCGTTAATGGTTGTTGAATTTTAGGCTGGTCTTAGTCATTTGGCAGGTAGAGTATGTAAATACACACGTAGTTAATTGCTTACATGTAGTGGGCACCCCTTACCATTTCCGCTAACATTAACATTAACATTTATTTATTTCTTTCATAATACATCAATACATCAACATTTATAATAACTTTATAATTACTATAAATTTATACTATATTATTAATATCACATAAATAATATTATTGTTGCAACTGCATCCGAGCAATAGCTACCCCCCTATTGAATATTGCTATTGCTCGGATGCAGTTGCAACAATAATATTATTTATGTGATATTAATAATATAGTATAAATTTATAGTAATTATAAAGTTATTATAAATGTTGATGTATTGATATCCATGTTATATTGTACTAATTTACTCATAATTTGTAGGTGACACAGGAAATGGTGGATGCTCTGAGGAACGAGTGGGCCTCAGTTGGGTACAACAGATTCGGTTGGATAGAAACTTCCTGCAAAAATTTCCATAACATCGACATGTTGTTTAAATGCGCTGCCGTGGTCGCTACCGGGATGGTAAACAATCAAACCAAGAAACTCTACCCACAAATGACTGTAAGTGAGATTTAATATCCCAAAAGTGAACATAGAATGTTACTTATGAGATCCTAAAATGGTAACTTAGTAGCAGCCAAGCCCAAGGTTAAGGTAACAGATTAAGGTAATTGAATGAAATTTGTTTGTTCTATAACAGAATTCCTAACAGCCTGATAAAACTGAATGTTAGTTTATATTTCAAATAAACATTAAATGTTACAGGAAATATTTCATGACAAGTTGGATGACACCCGCAGACCGGGTCTCATGGTGGCCTCCAGACCAGACCTTACCAGTCTTCCAGAACGGATTGCAAGTAGACCCATAAGGAAGACATTGCTGGAGAGAGATACCTTCTGTACTATTTTGTGAACACAATAAACATTATATTAGATTTGTAACAACCGCGTACCATAACAAAATACAAAAACTAATAAGTAACAAAATGTGTTACAAATATTAGCGATAGTATTACTCAAAACGTTATTATCCAAATGTAGGTTGATTTCTAATTGTTTCAATTATAATATTGAAGTAAAAAATAATTTAGCGTTGTATTTTATGACATTTAATTTCTAATTACTTTTGTATTTCTGTGGTGGGTATTTATATTGTTATTGTTTTACAAAAAAACAAGCTTTTGGTTAGGTATTAGGCCTTAGCCTATATCTGCAAATTGCATTGCGTGTTCTACCGCTCTGGGGCGTATTTGGTAGGGAAAAAAAGTAACATTTATTTACAGAACTAACAGTAAAGAAAGTAACTTTGAGTTTGATATGAGGTATTTTGTAGGTACCGACTGAATATTGGTTTGTTTCTTAGGTTAGCGTTTGGATCGCCACTCGCCACTTTGTAACCTGCGAGGCCCGTGAGAGCTGTGAAAAAGTGACGCCTCTAGTGTTACATCCTCATAGTAGGAACCAGGTAAAGCGGTACCCGAACAAAAATAGTAAAGTTTTGTTCGGGCTTTAATCCGGGGATTGCGCACAAAGTCTCACGACTTATTTCCAGTAATAATGTACTAACGGTACCGGTAGTACAGTAGTAGGCCTATAATACTAACCATCTGTGTCGCTTCCAGCAATGCGAGTCGTTCGCTCAACCGTTTCGTATGTTCGTTCCACTCCAGTCGGGTCCGTGTAATAGGTTTTATTCACCGAAACCCAATCTCCTGTCATTAATGGCTAAATAAATATTAAATAAACATTAAATCTGTTAATGGCCAAATATAACTCAATGGTAAGCGGAAGCGGAACCGTAATACAATAATTCTAAAACTTGACTTAAAAGGCAACATACGCGCATTACCTCGAATATCGACACACAGACCCTTAGACTGACAATTATATCTAACTTCTAAGTACAAAGTGCGGCATACTTAATAATATACAGTAATAGGGCCTATCAGCCTATATACACATATATGTGAATAACAAATGTAGCCTAAAAGTCAAATATTGTTTGCTGACCCGAATTGCGGAATACTGTAATAAGCAACACATTATATAAAACAGTAAAAGTACAGGCAGACAGGTAACTCCAATTCTGTAACTGGCTAAACTGGTATGGAAAACAGGGCACTACTGCACTACCCCAGTACGGTACATGTCAGTAGTTAGTCTGTCTGTCTGTAGTAGACAGCTAGAGGTTATCGAGTATCGGTATACAATCTGACAATGTACCAACCTCACTTTTTTGAAATTTAGATTCCATTATTCAAGAAATGGAGAAGATACGGAGATGGAGATGTGAAGAGCAGAAAGAGAGAAGCTGATCTGCTGATCGCAGGAACGTACAGACGTAAATGTGAGCTGAGACGGTGAGGTGAATAATATCCTGGCTGCCTGGTTATCAGGTGAAGTTACAGAGTTAAGTGTTTTTCTGAAGTACTGCTTTATTTGTCAGTTTGGTGCAATGTATGATGTATAATGCTGTAATGCGGGCTTGAGTGTTGAGGAAGTACAGAAGTAGAAGTAGGCCTAGCAGCAAGCAGCCTAGGCCTATAAAAACAAACAAGCACAGCACCCTGACTGAGAACAGCAGAAAGCTGGAAATGAATAGCAGAAGCAGAATAGCCTACTACAGTACTACCAGACTACATACTGACATACCTCTGTACCTAGCAGGTATGTACCAGTTGGCAGTTGCCGGTACAGCACTGTCAGACTGTTGTACGAATAACATGAATTACTGTCTGTAATGCGCAAAGCACACCTTAATAGCCTAATGCAGTAATGGCTAATGATGTACAGCCTGACAGCGCTGTTGAATGGTTGATGTAATACTCTACTATTTTAGTACTTGTAGTACTGTAGTACTGTAGTAATAAATCAGCTGATAAAAATATCACTGTCAGACACCTGTCAGCTGATAGAGATAAGATCCAAAAACTACAATCACTATTTCCCAAGGCGTTCTTAACTAAGTTAAGAACACCTTGCTATTTCCTGATTGGTTTTAAACCGGGTACCTAGCAACGCCATCAGCTGGTTTCAAAATGTTATATTAATTAACAGGGGCCCTTAAAAATACTAAAGGAACTATTTCAGGAGCTAGCTTAAAACTGTAAAACAACTATAAACACTATTTCATGATTAAATTTAATGGAGTTATCAGGATGCAGTAAACCCTACAGTACTCAAACACCGGTCAGCCGGTACATTACATTTGTACTGTATAACGCTCAGCTCAGATTGGAATATACTTTATTAATACAGAAACCTACTACTGTAATACCATAATGGAGTATAATCTATGGAACGCCGTTAGCGCCATTCCACGATTACTAACTACTCTTGGTGCAGAGTAAGTCGCGATTATGAGTGGGCTAACTTTCTTTAAACCATTTTTAAATAAATTATTAAATTAAATAAATTAATTATTATATTATTAATTAATACACGAACTAAAAATAAAATAATCCATAGGTCTACTGTATAATAATTGGGCAAAAATGGGTCATATTTAAAAAAAAACGATTAAAATAACAAAATTGTAGCAAATCATGAGATGAAAGTCTATGTGCAAATATATTTCTACTTGGTGAGTCTATAATATGTTGTGGTAAGGAATTCCACATCGGCAGAACACGGTTGGAAATATAATTACTGCAAAGTTGTAAACGACTTCGATTTACAAATACAGTAGTTGAACTTGAAATCATCCTGAGTCAAAATGACTTGTCCCTTGATTGCCATGTAAGTATGACATTAACAATATTGTGTGTCAATAATTAAGCTAAATCGTTGCCATACATAGAGGTTTTCTTTGTGATTTACAGTAATATTCCGATGGGAGATTTCATTTTCGCTGAAAACTAGTCTGTCTGCACGTCTGTTTCCCTTAGCTGAGTAAACGTACTATCTTGGGCCTGTTCCCAGGGAGGGGAGGGGGGGGGGGGGGGGGGGGGTGCCGGCAGTACGCAAGTACTCACCAACTTCACATCATGGCCTGGCCCCGGGTATGGAAATTTTGGTCTTGTGTCACACGACGCGCAGCCGGCCACTGTTGGACACGTTTGTCCGTCAAAAAAAAGAAATCACATCACCCAGAATAGATTTTCACTTTGTAGATTTTCGTGGTCTGTACTGTAATTTCGTTTCCGATGTCAGTTTTACGTTTGACAGTAACAAGCCCTTTGTGTTGTCTGTCCATCTGGCATCTGGGGCCTCTATTTTGATAGGTAGATAGACTAGATATCTTCAAACATAACAACTGGCATCGGAAATAAAATCACCGACTAGGAAAACCCCCATTTTAGGGGCTTCTTTTAGGGGCTTTTTTAAATTCCTCATAAAATTATTCATAAAATTTCGACCGAAAAGTAAAACCTGGCATTCTTCACATATGGGCGCATTTTAGCAAGCTGTGTGCTTTCTTATGTTTTGACGGACTGACGACTCACACCAAACATGGCAGTTGTTATGGGAAATTATTTCACCTGCCAGCAATACACCTACTAACTACAGATAAACATTAGGGTGTTTAAAAAAAAAAACACTTTTTTCGGTAGCAGTTCCGTATAGAACTGCAGCTTTATAACATAAATAATTGGTACCATGGCAACAATGAAGAGTTCTAGAACAAAAAATATATAATATACACTATTCTAGAACAAAAATAAAATAAAAACATTATTGTTCTGGAACATATAGCTAGTACTGTTTTAAATTTAAAATAGCTAGTAATAAAAAAAATTTATTTATTTATATTATTATTAAAAAATTTATCTTCCGGTACCAAATTGTATTATTTGTTAAATTTACTAGCTATTTTAAAATTAAAAAAAACTGCTATATGTTTTAGAACATTATTATTTTTTATTTTATTTATGTATGTAATATTATGTATTATTTCTTTACTTTTTTTATCTATCCTCTTATATATTTATTATCAATTATGTTATAATTCACAACAACAATAGTTTATATTACTAAATTAATATTTTGAGAGTTTCTAATTTGCATGTTATTATTATATAGATACCGGAACTGGCTGAAAGAGATAGAAAACCTGTTTCAGCGATTGCTTTGGTGGCTTTACCAGCAGCCTTTCTGTGGCTCCTTGAACCACGTAGACACATCACGGACGATCTCAGAAGGGCAAAACACATCTTTTGTTATACACTATTATTCACATATTATGTATTATATACTATTCTAGAGCATAAATAATGCAAATAATATAATGTTCTAGAACATATAGCTAGTTATTTGAGTTGGTGTCTACACCAACTAAATCGACGATTGCGGATCGAATGAGCACATTTTTAATTGTGTGGGATAATTAGAAGCACCATTTTTTTGTAATATTCCTAATCTCATTGATGCGCTAATGGTAAGTTGAGCTATCATTTACCTTTTGAGCAATATCTCGAGAACTAATAATTTTTGTGTTGTTTTCATGGTGTCTACTGTCTACCCCCACTAAAATTACGTTTGCGATCCAAATGAGACAAATATAAGGTATGTACGATCAACAGAAGTGAAAAAATGGTGAAGCTCTTTTGTGACGATTGATCGCGAAATCTGCGATGCTGTGAAAATCTGTAGACAGTTTGGATCCTGAAAATCTTGAAATATATTTGTGAATTTTTGTAGGATTAGTCTTTGTCTTGATTATAACATTTTATTTTGACAAACTCAACTTAATTTGAACAAAAAAAATGTGTTTGTCCCTTCACCTTAGGAATTAACATAAACTTACATTATTACACTTACGATTCCATTTACCAATCCCAATTATGTCAATATTGGGCCTACTGAACTGTGTCTGTACCATCCCTATATTTCAACTCATATAATTAATTTTTGTGTTAATAACTTCACATTAACAAGATTAACTAGATAAACTGCTTGAGGGCTGGATATAATAGATCTAACACCTAATATATGACAACTGAAAAGTTAATAAGTGACAATTTTTCATAATTTTCCAGTTTTTGAAAAAAGTAAATGTATCTGTACCACCCCTATGCATCAACTCCATCAAAAAATTTCCTTAATTAAATCTTCACAATCACCACATGATTAAATTAAACTACTTGAGGACTGCAAATTTCACATTTGAAAATTTCAGGTCGAAATGCAAAAAAAGTAGGCGCGCCGTCATTTTTCAATATTTTGGGTCTGATGTACCACCCCTTAAGTTTAATATTTTTTGAAAAAAATTTGCATATGTTTTGAGGTGAAATGCAATGGGAAACTTCACTTGAGCAACGAAAATAAGAAAAAAGTGTTGAAACGCCCTAATAAACATCTAACCATTTTCTTTTTCTTACAAAAACATAAGTAGGCCTAATTAAAGTAATAACTTTTTATGGATAAGTTAATTATTGTCAGAAAATTCATTCATTTAATTTTCTAAACAATAAATAATACATAACCAGAACACAAACGTGTATATCCTACGACAAATTGGAGTTCAGAAAATGTACAAACAGCTTAAGAATGGTATGAGTATCAGCGGCGGGTTTACTTTTAACCATCGATATAAACTGTCTGCGGAGCGTCCTCAGCTCGGCTGGACTCACCTCTCTACCAAGCCTCACCCTATCGGAACAACCCGATATACTAAGAATATCCCCAGGTAGACAAGTCTTAAGATCAACCAACATTCCTTGGACCGCTGTTTGAGTTACTTTATCAACTAGGTAAATAAAGTCCGAAGCCGCTACGGGTTCTATTTGAGTAGAGAGATTTGGAGGTAAAACTTTTCCTTTTAGAACAGCTTCTAGAATTCCGTTGCTAGGGAGTTCCTCATCATTAGTTACACAAATTAATGGCGAATCCCATCGACTCATTGAATTCGGTTCCTCAAATCTTCCAATTAAAGCGTCCAAACATTCAACGGAATACCTTTGGTTTTCATCTTTTAACGAATTAATCCGAAGCATAAAATCTCTAGTGCTCTGGCAATGTATAACGCAATGCGTCGTCTTACACGCTTTACTTAAACAAAACAATTCGTAGCGATAACCCTTAATATAGTTCAAAGCGTCTACTATTACGATTGAGTTTTTACAGAGAAGGCGTTGAGTTTCTGCCTTTACAGCTGATCGGAGTTGCTTCTCCAGACTGGATTGCATGTATAGTTGGTCTCTCGGACACTCCATGTAGGAACTATCGGATACAATATGTACCGACACCGTCGGAGAATGTTCCCGTAGGAGTTTTGCGATCTGTCGCGCTCTCGTCGACTTTCCGCTACTCGGGAATCCACTAATTATTACTAACGGCATTTCTTCACAGTTTATGTTGATTACAGGATTAAGACTGTAAGATAAGATTTACCCGTAATTTTTATTCAGTCTGGCAGCGGAGTTGAAGTTATCACTGTATCAGTTATGGTACAACTGTACAATGACAGAACGACGGTACCGTACTTTGTATCCCAGTATCAGTACAGTCTGATAGTAGGCTTTACCAGTTTACTCCCTTTAGGTGTTGTCGCGTTTCGGCAACTTATAGTATCGTTAGAACCGCGTTTCGGCAACTCATAGTCGCGTTACGGCAACATGGTAACAAAGTTGCGTTTCGGCAACTGAGTGATGCATTTCGGCAACTCATACCTAGTTTCATTTCGGCAACTGTTAACAGGATGCGCTTAGGCAAACTGATAGATGCGTTTCGGCAACTCGTAAACAAAGGCCAACTGGATACTGTATAGAGTCTACAGTATAGAGATGGTGGAATCTCAACGTCACCATCGCATTGTTATTATTTAACAGTGAAATATTAATTAAAATAAAGACACCGGAGAAAAACAAACCAGGTACACTTACGGTAAACCAGGTACACTTACGGTAGGTTATATAGAGCATACAAATTTGCAACAGTTTAAAATAAATCTAAAATAGTTCAAAATATCTACAAAGTTTTAAAATAGTTTAAAATAAATCTAAAATAGTTCAAAATATCTAAGAATTTATAAAATAGTTTACAATAAAAATAACGTATTAGCAGATAAAATTCGACATTTAGTACATAAAACCCACTTAAAAAAAAACATGAAGGACAGACAACATTACAATAACTGGTTATATTATTATTAAAACATATTTATCACATAGCTCGGTTAAAATAACAAAAAGAAAGTAGATTCAGGCCTTTAACTTTATTAGAGAAAATGCTTTTAGACAATGAGTTAACAATCTCAGCAGGGAGCCAGTTCCAAATAGGAACAACTCTGTACGCAAATATATTTTTACACATTAACAGTCGAGACTGCCGGTGGTGCAACTTGCGGTCATGTCCTCTCAACCCAGCCCTAGGAGCCAAGCTGAAGAAGTCAGAAGTATTTAAGTCAACGTCGTTATGATATATAGCAAAGGTCATCTTCAGGTCATAGATTATTCGTCGGACTTCTAATGGTTGCAACTGTAGGTCAGTAAGGCGATCTAAATAACTTAACGAACAATCTAAATTACAACGTTTAAAAAGGCGGCGTGTAAAATATCGCTGGACACGCTCAATTAAATCTATACTTCCTAAATGATACGGAGACCACACTGATGTACAGTATTCTAACAAGGGTCGCACATAAGATTTGTAAGCTATAATTAATGCACTACGGTTGTTGGTGTGAAAGCACTTAAATATAAGGTTGATCATTTTGAAAGCCTTTGCAGATTGTTCACGACAATAGGTATCAAAAATAAGGTTACTGCACATTGTAATACCGAGGTCCCTACAAGATGTTTCTACATTTAATAACTTCCCCCCTAACATATATTGACAATCAGTGCGGTCTGCCGAGCCGATGTGAAGCACGCTGCATTTATGTGCTGCAATATGCAGTTGCCAATTGGCAGACCACATTTCCAAATCTAATAAGGCTTTGTTAAGTATTAATCTATCTGAAGTCTGTGCATATAGCTTTACATCGTCGGCAAATAGTTTACATGATACACGGCGATCAATGGCATCAGGTAAGTCATTAATAAATATAATAAATAATATTGGGCCTAGAACACTTCCTTGAGGTGTTCCAGATACCACGTGACAGACATCGGAGAAACTATTACCAATTAATACTTTTTGACTACGATCAATTGTATCAAACATAGGACAGAGCAAATCAGTATTATTTATTACCTTTGCCTCATTACGTTTCCCATTATTCATTTTCATTCTACATTATTTTACCCACGCCTACTCCAACACTATTTCGTGTTATATACAGTAGAACTGATGTTATTAATTCCATATATTGTCTACATATTTATTCGATATATTATAATTTAATTCATACAGTACTGTTTATCTATTCCCCTTTTCAATTTTGGTTTTTCAACTCGCGTTCGACTCAGTAGATAGAGTTATTTTATTTAGAATCCGACATATCTCAGGATCAGTTTGAGACCAAAATGGAGAGCGTACAATGATTAGTTCTAATTTTAGGTTAGGTTGAGTAATAACAGCTGTCCAGCGTCACGGACGGACCGTCACGGGTGGAAAAAAATTCCACATTCATCAATCAGACCACAAAATCATATTTTTTCACTGCCATATGTGCAAACCGGCAATGTACACATATAAATAAATGACCAATTAACAACTCTGCCGTCAATAACTATAACTAACTTTTAAACTTGTCATCATTTATCATTTACTTACGAATGTAGTCACAGTTACACTACGAGGGTTTGTGACCTAGTTGCCAAAACGCAACTTCAGTTCGCCGAAATGCAACTACGAGTTGCCGAAACACAACTATAGCAGTTTGTGAAACGTAATTGTTCAGTTGCCGAAACGCGAATTTGAGGTGCCAAAACGTGACAGTTGCCGAAACGCGACGTAACCCTCCTTTATACTACAAGATAAGACAATCAAAACAAACAACCACACTCTGCTGCACCTGCACTGGCATTACTGCATTATGTATTACCGGTAGCCTTAGCCTATTCCTTTTCCCTATTGTCAATAATTGTGTAGCAGCATCCATCACAGTGTATTTATAAATAAATACTACAGTACGTACTACAGTACATAGGCTACTACGGGTAAGTCTGTAAGTACACGTACAGGGTATTTGTTAGTACTGCTGTACTGTAGTAGTTGTCTCTTGTCAGTCTGTCTGATTCGTCCAGTCCAGAGCAGTTACTGGCCGGCTGGCCCCGAGCCCGAGCCCGAGCCCGAGCCCGACTACTCCCACCCGACTGCCCGAAGAGCCCAACAATTATTGTTAGGTAACCATATATGAATGATGAATTGTCGTCATCCCAGACAACTGATTTCAACTGGAGATACTACAGATAGGGCCTACTGAGATACTCCAGGTACTGCAGTACTGCAGTATTGAGGTAGGCCTATGGCGTCTAATTTAACAAATATTACTACAGAAGGAACTAACAAACCTGACAATGATACTATTTATCGTTATCTATCTGCTGAATTCTATGAAAAATATGCAGTGGACTTGGCGATCAGTTTACTTGGGAAAATAATTATAAGAATAAAAGACGGAGTCAAACTTGTAGGGAGAATAGTTGAAACCGAGGCGTATCCTGGGTCCGATGACGTGGCATCGCATTCCTACAAAGGCAAAACAGATAGGAACTGCGCCATGTTTATGGAGCCCGGAACGGCCTACGTATACGTTATATATGGAATGTATCATTGCTTTAATATCTCGAGTAAGGGGGAAGGGCAGGCAGTGCTGATACGGGCTGTGGAACCCGTTGGAGGAGAGGGGGCCTCCACTATAGATACAATGCGAGATAATAGGATGAATTACAGACAGAGAAAACGGACTCATTCCCAAGCTGTAGGAGAATGTGTTGACGATATTGAAAGTAAAACTAAACTTTCTAAACGGGGGAAAGGTATTGAAGTAGATGGGGATAACGCTAATACCGCTGATTCTGGTAAGACAATAAAATCCCATGCTCTGTGTAACGGACCTTCCAAACTCTGCTCCGCATTCCATATCGACAAATCGATCGACCGGCTTTTCCTACCAACTTCCAGCACTCTGTGTGTGGCTGACGATGGATGTGACGTATTGAATGACGTCATAAAGACCACTCGGATCGGGATTAATTCTTCCGGCGAGACTAGTCGACAAAAACCCTGGAGGTTCTATTTGAATTGTTTTCGTAAATATGTGAGTGTGAGGGATCGTATTGCTGAAGAAATTCATAGAAATAAATCTGAAACAAAGAATAATTGAGATACTGGGATACCCCTAGATATTATCTGTCCCTGACTGTTGTTTATTAGATGTACCAACGATCAAAAGAAACTGTCAACATTCGAATGTGTTTGGAACATTTACGATGTAGGTTTTAAATAATTGAATTATTTATAATGAATTGAATTTGTGTAAAGTACCGTATTTTAGGAAAAGTTATACGAAATATTAAATTTACTAAAAAATATGAAGATATTGAATCGCATCGATTTATAATTATATTAATAATAATTTATTATGTAATAAAAGGCAGTAAAATATTATTTACCGTAATGTTTTGTTCAATTTTATCATGATGCACCGTACAGCTGTACGCTTAGCCTTAGGAATACATCGGATACAGTTTTATTTTTGAGAGTATCATATGTTATTTGTATCGATTTTCCCCTGTGAGGGATGAATTTTTATTGTTACAAGACCCCCCCCCCCCCGCCCCCCCCCCCCCCGGCCTCTCCTTTATCTGTAATTGAATTATTTAGTAGAATTGGCAACATACTTACATACTAAACACTCTCATGAACACCCCGGTACTTGTAATGAAATAAACTCAGAAACGATGTTTAGAGTATTGTATCCGCGTTTATTGAATCGAAAGGGGGTAGTAAATCATCGTGTTTCTTTGGCGGCCACGATGCGGAGCGATTCTTCGAAGGATCCCGATATCAAACACGAAGGGCGTCGAATTCAGTTCGGGAGACGAAACTTCGAGTTCGACAGACGAAACCTGGAGTTCGACGCGCTGAGAAAAAGTAAAGAAGACCGCGAGGATCCGCTGTTTACGGAGGCGGAACGGTGCATGATTCCGGTGTTCTACATGCGAAGAGCGCAGGAAATAATGCGGGAACTAGCGGGTTGCGACCTAGACAAGGTACTCCGGCCGGAGTCGCATCCCCAAGGACGGAAAGCTCCCAATGTAAGCATGTTATCTGAGAGTGAGTTGAACGTGGCGATGGAGCGGGCGAGAGAACACGCGCGAACTAAACTCCAACCACCTCCCATCCTCCCTCCTTTGGATAAACCGCCGTCCGTCCTGCACGAAGGAAAGGAGATCCAAGGACTCTTGGACTCCCCCATTGTGTTCGTGGACTCGGGATACGGCCTGCGTCCGTCCGACCGAACCATTGTGGTTCGCGAATCCAACGGGAATCTCCGCGAACCTTCCGCGTTGGAGCGAGAACGCACGCTAACGGCGTTATACGCGCGCCCCGGTACCTACACGAGACGCTTCCTCCCCAAACCCCCGGAGTTATTTAACAAAGAATACCTCGCGAAGGCCTTCGTTTCCGGGAAACACAACTACGTGTTAGATAAACTCTGCTACCACCTCCAGCCCACAGATGAACTCTTCATCAAGGTCTACCAATGCGCCGTCCACGATATCGGTGTCCTCACCTCCCAGTTCCACCTCCTCCAATCCACCCGCCATTACGGACCCATGGTATTCTACCTTATTATGTGGCATGAGGTGGGGAACCTTCTCTTCGATTTACTTCGCTCCCGAGCTGTCCGCCACGTCCAATTGCTTCTCGAACTCTACACCATGGTCCACAGCGAGAGATTCGCCCACCTCCAAACGGAACTATCCAATCTCCATGGCAACAAACGAATCCTCTTTCTGATTAAACATGTTAGGTTTTTATCCCGCCAAAAACAGGACCGCGCAATATATGAATTACAGCAATGTATTAATGATGGTGAGACTGAAAGGGATACTAATAGTTAACTGTTAATAACAATGGGTAGTTAACTGTACTTAACAATGGCTAGTTAACTGTTCTTGACAATGGGCAGTTAACTGTTAATAACAATGGCTAGTTAACCTTTATAATGGCTAGTTAACTGATCTTGACAATGGGACGTTAACTGTTAATAACAATGTGTAGTTAACTGTTCTTAATAATGGCTAGTTAACTGATCTTGACAATGGGCCGTTAACTATTCTTGGCAATTGGACGTTAATTGTTAATAACAATGGCTAGTTAACCTTAACAATGGCTAGTTAACTGTTCTTGACAATGGGCAGTTAACTGTTAATAACAATTGCAGTTAACTGTTAATAACAATGGCTAGTTAACCTTTATAATGGCTAGTTAACTGATCTTGACAATGGGACGTTAACTGTTAATAACAATGGCTAGTTAACCTTTATAATGGCTAGTTAACTGATCTTGACAATGGGACGTTAACTGTTAATAACAATGGCTAGTTAACTGTTAATAACAATGGCTAGTTAACCTTTATAATGGCTAGTTAACTGATCTTGACAATGGGACGTTAACTTTTAATAACAATGGCTAGTTAACTGATCTTGACAATGGGACGTTAACTGTTAATAACAATGGCTAGTTAACTGTTAATAACAATGGCTAGTTAACTGTTTATAACAATGGCTAGTTAACTGATCTTGACAACGGGCGTTAACTGTTGATAACAATTGCAGTTAACTGTTAATAAGAATGGCTAGTTAACCTTTATAATGGCTAGTTAACTGATCTTGACAATGGGACGTCAACTGTTAATAACAATGGCTAGTTAACTGATCTTGACATTGGGCCGTTAACTGTTAATAACAATGGGCCGTTAACTTTTAATAACAATGGGCCGTTAACTGTTAATAACAATGGCTAGTTAACCTTTATAATGGCTAGTTAACTGATCTTGACAATGGGACGTCAACTGTTAATAACAATGGCTAGTTAACTGATCTTGACATTGGGCCGTTAACTTTTAATAACAATGGGCCGTTAACTGTTAATAACAATGGCTAGTTAACCTTTATAATGGCTAGTTAACTGATCTTGACAATGGGACGTCAACTGTTAATAACAATGGCTAGTTAACTGATCTTGACATTGGGCCGTTAACTGTTAATAACAATGGGCCGTTAACTTTTAATAACAATGGCTAGTTAACTGATCTTGGCAATGGGACGTCAACTGTTAATAACAATGGCTAGTTAACTGTTAATAACAATGGCTAGTTAACCTTTATAATGGCTAGTTAACTGATCTTGACAATGGGACGTCAACTGTTAATAACAATGGCTAGTTAACTGTTAATAACAATGGCTAGTTAACCTTTATAATGGCTAGTTAACTGATCTTGACAATGGGACGTCAACTGTTAATAACAATGGCTAGTTAACTGATCTTGACATTGGGCCGTTAACTGTTAATAACAATGGGCCGTTAACTTTTAATAACAATGGCTAGTTAACCTTTATAATGGCTAGTTAACTGATCTTGACAATGGGACGTCAACTGTTAATAACAATGGCTAGTTAACTGATCTTCACATTGGGCCGTTAACTGTTAATAACAATGGGCCGTTAACTTTTAATAACAATGGCTAGTTAACTGATCTTGGCAATGGGACGTCAACTGTTAATAACAATGGCTAGTTAACTGTTAATAACAATGGCTAGTTAACCTTTATAATGGCTAGTTAACTGATCTTGACAATGGGGCGTCAACTGTTAATAACAATGGCTAGTTAACTGTTAATAACAATAGCTAGTTAACCTTTATAATGGCTAGTTAACTGATCTTGACAATGGGACGTCAACTGTTAATAACAATGGCTAGTTAACTGTTAATAACAATGGCTAGTTAACCTTTATAATGGCTAGTTAACTGATCTTGACAATGGGCCGTTAACTTTTAATAACAATGGCTAGTTAACTGATCTTGACATTGGGCCGTTAACTGTTAATAACAATGGGCCGTTAACTGTTAATAACAATGGCTAGTTAACCTTTATAATGGCTAGTTAACTGATCTTGACAATGGGGCGTCAACTGTTAATAACAATGACTAGTTAACTGATCTTGACATTGGGCCGTTAACTGTTAATAACAATGGGCCGTTAACTTTTAATAACAATGGGCCGTTAACTGTTAATAACAATGGCTAGTTAACCTTTATAATGGCTAGTTAACTGATCTTGACAATGGGACGTTAACTGTTAATAATAATGGCTAGTTAACTGATCTTGACATTGGGCCGTTAACTGTTAATAACAATGGGCCGTTAACTGTTAATAACAATGGCTAGTTAACTGATCTTGGCAATGGGCCGTTAACTGTTAACAATGACTAGTTAACTGATCTTGACATTGGGCCGTTAACTGTTAATAACAATGGGCCGTTAACTGTTAATAACAATGGCTAGTTAACTGATCTTGGCAATGGGCCGTTAACTGTTAACAATGACTAGTTAACTGATCTTGACATTGGGCCGTTAACTGTTAATAACAATGGGCCGTTAACTTTTAATAACAATGGGACGTTAACTGTTAATAACAATGGCTAGTTAACTGATCTTGGCAATGGGCCGTTAACTGTTAACAATGACTAGTTAACTGATCTTGGCAATTGGACGTTAACTGTTAATAACAATGGGCATTTAACTGTTATTAACAATGGCTAGTTAACTGTTCTTGACAATGAGACATTAACTATTAATAACATTGGCTAGTTAACTGTTATTAACAATGTGCAGTTAACTGTTAATAACAATGGGCTGTTAACTGTTAATAACAATGGCTAGTTAACCTTTATAATGGCTAGTTAACTGATCTTGACAATGGGACGTTAACTGTTAATAATAATGGCTAGTTAACTGATCTTGACATTGGGCCGTTAACTGTTAATAACAATGGGCCGTTAACTTTTAATAACAATGGGCCGTTAACTGTTAATAACAATGGCTAGTTAACCTTTATAATGGCTAGTTAACTGATCTTGACAATGGGACGTTAACTGTTAATAATAATGGCTAGTTAACTGATCTTGACATTGGGCCGTTAACTGTTAATAACAATGGGCCGTTAACTGATCTAATAACAATGGGCCGTTAACTGTTAATAACAATGGGCTAGTTAACCTGTTAATAACAATGGCTAGTTAACTGATCTTGACAATGGGCCGTTAACTGTTAATAACAATGGCTAGTTAACCTTTATAATGGCTAGTTAACTGATCTTGACAATGGGACGTTAACTGTTAATAATAATGGCTAGTTAACTGATCTTGACATTGGGCCGTTAACTGTTAATAACAATGGGCCGTTAACTTTTAATAACAATGGGCCGTTAACTGTTAATAACAATGGCTAGTTAACCTGATCTATGACATTGGGCCGTTAACTGTTAATAACAATGGGCCGTTAACTTTTAAGAACAATGGGACGTTAACTGTTAATAACAATGGCTAGTTAACTGATCTTGGCAATGGGCCGTTAACTGTTAACAATGACTAGTTAACTGATCTTGGCAATTGGACGTTAACTGTTAATAACAATGGGCATTTAACTGTTATTAACAATGGCTAGTTAACTGTTCTTGACAATGAGACATTAACTATTAATAACATTGGCTAGTTAACTGTTATTAACAATGTGCAGTTAACTGTTAATAACAATGGGCTGTTAACTGTTAATAACAATGGCTAGTTAACTGATCTTGGCAATTGGACGTTAACTGTTAATAACAATGGGCATTTAACTGTTAATAACAATGGACAGTTAACTGTTAATAACAATGGCTAGTTAATTGTTAATAACAATGGCTAGTTAACTGATCTTGGCAATGGGCCGTTAACTGTTAATAGCAATGGGCCGTTAACTGTTAATAACAATGGGCCGTTAACTATCAATAACAATGGGACGTCAACTGTTAATAACAATGGGCCGTTAACTGTTAATAACAATGGGCAGTTAACTGTTAATAACAATGGGCCGTTAACTATCAATAACAATGGGCTTTTGACTGTTAATAACAATGGTTAGTTAACTGTTATTAACAATGGTTAGTTAACTGTTAATAACAATGGGCAGTTAACTGTTCTTAACAATGGGTAGTTGACTGTATCTAACAATATCATGTTATTACATCTACACCGTTTAGGATATTTGTAATTACAATTTTGAAATACATATTCCAATGCTTGTCAATATTGTAGTGCTTGGCTAATTGAGCAGATCATAGTACCAGTACATATATGGAGGGAGAGTGACAATATTGATAAGGAATATAGTTATCTATGTAGAATCCAGTGAATTTAATATATTTTTATTTTTTAAAATGGCTCTCAATTAGGGTCAGAGCTTAATATAACTGCTTATGGGGAAGGCCAAATAGTCTCTATATATATGAAAATTTGACAATGTATTGCTTCCCCCTACCACCGGCTGGCGGCGGAATTCAAGATTTCACTAAAACGGCACTTCTCCCTCAATCTTCTTAGTAAAAATTTCTTGCAATCCACTTTTTTGGACTTAGCGCCCATCGAATCTGAGACAAAAGGTATCTTATAGACTTTTTAATTAACCATTTACAGTAAGTCTTAATTAATTAATTAAATGGGCAACATCCTTGGATGGACCACCATTTTTATTTTTAGTTATTCTATTTACTTTTTAGACCTTTCCAGAACTCAAAGTGTTTTTATTGTCTTTATATTTCATTTCACTGCCATTTGTTTCATCGCGTCCGACCTTTGAAACTCTCTTTTATTATCTGACCTTTTAAACTCTCTTTTATTACCTGACCTTTTAAACTCTATTTTATTACCTGACCTTTTAAACTCTCTTTTATTACCTGACCTTTGAAACTCTCTTTTATTATCTGACCTTTTAAACTCTCTTTTATTACCTGACCTTTTAAACTCTCTTTTATTACCTGACCTTTTAAACTCTCTTTCATTACCTGACCTTTTAAACTCTCTTTTATTACCTGACCTTGTAAACTCTCTTTCATTACCTGACCTTTTAAACTCTCTTTTATTACCTGACCTTTTAAACTATCTTTTATTACCTGACCTTTTAAACTCTCTTATATTACCTGACGTTTTAAACTCTCTTTTATTACCAGACCATTTAAACTCTCTTTTATTACCTGACCTTGTAAACTCTCTTTCATTACCTGACCTTTTAAACTCTCTTTTATTATCTGACCTTTTAAACTCTCTTATATTACCTGACCTTTTAAACTCTCTTTTATTACCTGACCTTTTAAACTCTCTTTTATTACCTGACCTTTTAAACTCTCTTTCATTACCTGACCTTTTAAACTCTCTTTTATTACCTGACCTTGTAAACTCTCTTTCATTACCTGACCTTTTAAACTCTCTTTTATTATCTGACCTTTTAAACTCTGTTTTATTACCTGACCTTTTAAACTCTCTTTTATTACCTGACCTTTTAAACTCTCTTTTATTACCTGACCTTTTAAACTCTCTTTTATTACCTGACCTTTTAAACTCTCTTTCATTACCTGACCTTTTAAACTCTCTTTTATTACCTGACCTTGTAAACTCTCTTTCATTACCTGACCTTTTAAACTCTCTTTTATTACCTGATCTTGTAAACTCTCTTTTTTTATCTGACCTTTTAAGCTCCCTTTTATTACCTGACCTTTTAAACTCTCTTTCATTACCTGACCTTTTAAACGCTCTTTTATTACCTGACCTTTTAAACTCTCTTTTATTTTCTGACCTTTTAAACTCTCATATATTACCTGACCTTTTAAACTCTGTTTTATTACCTTACCTTTTAAACTCTCTTTCATTACCTGACCTTTTAAACTCTCTTTTATTACCTGACCTTTTAAACTCTCTTTCATTACCCGACCTTATAAACTCTCTTTTATTACCTGACCTTTTAAACTCTCTTTTATTACCTGACCTTTTAAACTCTCTTTCATTACCTGACCTTTTAAACTCTCTTTTATTACCTGACCTTTTAAACTCTCTTTTATTACCTGACCTTTTAAACTCTCTTTTATTACCTGTGCTTTTAAACTCTCTTTCATTACCTGACCTTTTAAACTCTCTTTTATTACCTGACCTTGTAAACTCTCTTTCATTACCTGACCTTTTAAACTCTCTTTTATTACCTGACCTTTTAAACTCTATTTTATTACCTGACCTTTTAAACTCTCTTTTATTACCTGACCTTTTAAACTCTCTTTTATTACCCGACCTTTTAAACTCTCTTTTATTACCTGACCTTTTAAACTCTCTTTTATTACCTGACCATTTAAACTCTCTTTTATTACCCGACCTTTTAAACTCTCTTTTATTACCTGACCTTTTAAACTCTATTTTATTACCTGACCTTTTAAACTCTCATATATTACCTGACCTTTTTAACCCTCTTTTATTACCTGACCTTTTAAACTCTCTTTTATTACCTGGCCTTTTAAACTCTCTTTTATTACCTGACCTTTTAAACTCTCTTTTATTACCTGACCTTTTAAACTCTATTTTATTACCTGACCTTTTAAACTCTCATATATTACCTGACCTTTTTAACCCTCTTTTATTACCTGACCTTTTAAACTCTCTTTTATTACCTGACCTTTTAAACTCTCTTTTATTACCTGACCTTTTAAACTCTCTTTTATTACCTGACCATTTAAACTCTCTTTTATTACCTCCTGCCCGTAATTTTCATTCTTTTTATTAGACATTCACCGATTCCCTAGTTCCAGTACAATATATTAATATATATACATTAAGTAAATGTAGTCATCATATTAATATTTAGAAACATATATATAAATTTATTATATAATTAAGATATAATTAAGTTAATTATATAAATTATTTATAACTTTTTATTTAAAGTCGGATAATTTCACAAAATGGAAATGATTATCAAACTTTGATAAGATAACGTTTTTATAGAACTGCCGAAACCCTTCCGAATGATCAAAAAATAAAGAAAATTGCTTATGGCTGAGGTGTAGTATTTAAAAATGAAAATTTAATTGCATATAATTCCCTTAAAGTTTAAACCTTCCCGCGCAAAACCGTATGTTTGGGGTCTGTTTAGTTAATAATGTCTGACACGAAGGGAGCACCCCACCGCGCTAAAATTGTAATTACGGGGTTTTCCGGTGTCGCTGATTTCATTTCCAATGTTTGGTGGAATCTAGACGATCTGTCTATCTGTCGGTTCTCTGTCTCTCTTACAGTTTGACGGACAGAACATCATTCGGAAAAACAGCGATATTTAGAGAACTAAAAGATTTTCAGATTTAAATTCTGCTCTAGATAACATTTGAAATCTTGACACGAGGTGTACACCCCCCTGATATCTTGTCTTATTGTTACATTGTAAATCAAGGGGAAGGAGCAGATTACATCGATGCGTTATTCTAACCAAAACAATAAACTAAGAAGAGGTTACAATTGTATTTTTGGGAGTAAACAGCTGTGATTTTCTTCGTAGGTTTTGCGTCGAAAGTTCCACTCTGTTTGCTCAAAAATTATATTTTCTTCGGTGTGTTGAACCACATCTCCCCTTCAATATGTAAATTATGTGATCGATTAGTTACCCAGACTACTCAGACTCAGGTTGGATGCCTGTGAAAACGTTTTAATTAATTAGTTAATTAACAATAAAGTTTAATAACTTATGCACTTTAGTTTCTATTAATAAGCTGTTATTGATTTCGCGTTATTCTGTTTCGATTACTCAGTTGTTCCAACTCATCTATCAGCCTTCTTGTAAATGTCCACCGTAGAATATTATTAACCACCGTTATGTCATACACTCTCCTGGGCCGAGCCACTCAGCTCCAAACAACAGAAGCAGCAGCGTTGCTGATGAGTGTCGCTATAACAACGCGCTGGACAGGAATCGGTGGGACTATTTTTTTTTAAATCATTACGCCCCCAAGCGAGGCAACTGGGAAATTTAATCATTATTATGCTGATAACGCGGTGCTTTTCTATGGTAACTCTCCAAATTAACTTAATTAATATTTTTTTGTATCAATCCTAGCTAGGAATTAATTGAGTTGTTTTTGAAATTAGGACAAATCGCAATTTTTAATTTTATTTTATACACACTGCTACATACAAGCAACTCCTACTTGATTGATGGTGAAATACAGGGTGCTCGCAAAACATAACGCTAACGGTCTTGTTTATTTAAACTCTTCAATTTCTGTAGGACCTACGTGAGTTCGTATTCTTTCCGTTATACTGTATAGCCGTAATAATACAGTTTGTAATTTTCTGACGACGCGGACCCCCCCCCCCCCCTCCCAAATACTGTACATACTCTACTGTAGTATAAAATGAGATTTAAATAATGATAGTCGATAGTGATAGTTTTTTTTCTGTTCAGTTTGTGTTTTCTGGCAATTATCTGACATCGATGTTGAAGAGTTATAATATAACAAAAAACTTAACTACTGTATGTTTTGTAACACCCTTTATTTCTTATTAATACACAATACAATATAGTTCAATACAATAGTTCATTCAGGATATTAATTATTGAAATGCGTCTGTTTTTTATATTCCTATTACTCCAAGTATTGAATTATCACCTTCCCTCCATTTGTATGGCTGTTGACGTTATGTCTATCGATTTTTCATTGGGGAGCGGAAAAAGGCAATTGTTGCGGATGGCGAATGACATAATGCCTAGCAACCTAAACGCACCACGACTTAACTCCAAAGGTCTTATGATAGTCGGTACCGACGGCCAGACAGTAGACACACGCAGTCCCCAAGGTCTGGATCAGTTCTACAACTACGATATGCGAACACAAAAACTTATTACTCTTATGGAGGACCCGGTAAAACGCAGAAAATTTAGGGAACTCTTCAACAAGAGAATGAGAAGATTTTATATCGAAAATATTTTTGGTTCTGAAAACGAAAGATCTTTGGGAGCGGGGGCCTCAGATAAACGAGAATTTCAGCATTTAGTAATGGATAAGGCGTTAGATGATCTACCATTTCAATATAGTTCGCATTTAGTGATGGACAATCCCGACACGAGTATACCTAGACCGCCTTACCCCGTACCAATACACGATAATTCTAGAACATGTTACTCTCGCGACAAAGTAGTGCTTATAGCTGCCCTGGTCAATGTTTGCCTATTTATTGGTACGCTGTGTACCTGCACAACTATTTACATGTTCTGCAACCGAGATAGGGAGGACTCCGTGGTGACCATGAGAACGGAATGCGACGGGTGCTTGTCCGTGGTGACGTCATGTCTGGCGACGTGTCGTTTGTGTTTGGGCTGCGAGAGCGTTGCGGACGCATCGAGTTTACCCGACGCCAGTAGGGACCCGTTGTTACGGAGTCCTTATCGCGACGGCCAGCCTCTAACCGAGTCGTATTCCCCTCCAACCCGGGTCGCAAGCGGAAACAAAAAGAAGAAGATAAAATCTCGCAAGAAAGGCAGATAGGAACTACTTCGCTAAACATCCGCGTCCCGAAATTTGCAGCTTTATTCAGTGTCACTATTTGGAATATTTTAACGCATTTATTTATGTAGGTCTAGGTCTACACATATTGTTATACAGCCAAAATTAAACTGACTTAAAGTTTTAATTGTTTAATATCATAATATCAAACATGTTCTAGAACTACCTACTGAAAGGCCTACTTAAATGTGACTTAGGCTGGCCTCACACCCATAGCAACTTGTTTTAGCAACATAAACAGCCAGTTTCTCACGAAAACTTTATAATTGCCAATATTTCGACCGATATAATATTAACTACATACGTCATTGTTCATATGTAAAATAGCACTTTATAGCGAGGGAAATAATAGAAAGTGGGCGGTAAAAGCTTTAATGTTCTAATTATGAACAATGGCTTTAAACTTTCTAGAACAACAAATAATGACGCGGTGACATACTGGATGAACTGGAAATACATAGTAAAATGTATGGCGTAGGGACATACTGATAAATAATGTCGCACTGCGATATAAAGTTAGAAAATATGTCGCCTGGCGATTTGATAGTGAGAAATTAATTCCACACAAATAAATAAAGTTATATTATTATATCGATCGAAATATTGGCAATTATAGAGTTTTCGGTTACTGAATTACATAACCCAACGACTTATTTCAGAACTAGGTTTCCCCAGTAACCAGAGCACGTAAATTTATTTTCCAATTATTAAAGAAAGGATTCAATGTACTGTACTACACTGTACTGTACAACCTATTTGTAGATAATCTACTGTCCGTTAGCAGGAAGCGCGTGTACGGTACCGTGTTGTTCTCGACTATTCTGTCTCATGTCGTGCATTTAGTCTTGCAGTTTTAAATTTTTGGATTGGTGCAAAATTACTCAACCGAATAGTACTATAAATCGCATTATTGAAATCTTTAAAACGACTGTTGCGTGGGAACCAGAATGGGTTTCGAAAATTATTATTGCAAATACCAGAATGGGTTATACCTTGGTGCCCATTCTAGAACTTCGAAAGAATATTGAACAGATGGCTACAAAGAAAGACGGAGAGTTGGCTGTCATATTTGTGGGTATCTCCAATGCCTTCGATTATTCTTTGTGACGCCCACGTATGTTCCAAATTCGTTAGGCATACTTTATGGGATTCCAAATATTATTCTCAGTTATGACGGTTTTATGACATTCGTAACCACTACACTAGCATAGCAAGCCAGGCGCGCTTCGCGCGCTACACAAACATACAACACATACATACATATATACACAATTTAAGCTTTAGATATACAGTAGAAGCATCTGGGGAAATTTCCCTCAGGTTCAGAATAGCTAATTCACATTGAGCAGCTTTGCATAAGATATACTACAGCAGGCCTACTCGCACTCCCTCCATATAGACTAAACGAACGGATGAAGTTGTAGACATGTACCAGCGGTAACATGTGTGTGTATGGGATGATCAGAAATAAAATAAAATATTGAGGGTCTTTACCTGGTGATATCTATATTTAATTTAATATAACCAGCTAAAGACCCTCAATATTTTTATTTTATTTTTATCTCCCATTGACTATACATTAGCTGGTTAATAATATTTGTTGTTGATGTAAATTGTCACGTGGTGTTGCTTTGCGTTCTAGTCCTCCAAAATCTTAATTTCTGGGTTAATTTCTAGCCCTTATTTTCTGCGTAGAAAAGCTTAATACACTTGTAATTAGCATCGAGTGAGTGTTATAAGTTCCAACAAACAGACAATTATACAGAAACACTCAAACCTACTTGAATTTTGAGTTTTTTATATTTAGTATTAAAAGTTCTTCAAACTGCTGCGAATCCAAGCACTCCTCTAGTAGTCGAGTCAATCTAGCAAAAAACCCATAAGTATTTCGCAATCAATCCGAACCACACATTTTGGATTCTACAGTATATTACAGTACTTTATTAATGACCAAAAAAAGTCTATAAAATTTTATTTTGCGGATCTTATGTTTATTCATGGAAATTCTGCGTAAATTTGCATAACTCAAGCCAAACAAAAGGAACAGTAGGGAAAAGTAAGTAGCAAATTGGTGTTGTTCCAGAATAATTTAATTAATTTCACAATAAGCTGTGATTCAATGGGAAATTAGTAATATTTACACTGGCGTGTTACACATTAATTGCTATATCTCAGAAACTAGAAGTCGCATCAAATTTTTAAATATATCAAAAACTTCACGATATATTAAGGTAACCGTTGTAAAAAAATTATACAATTCCACTGCAAGGAAGTTTCATAATTTCCATTAATGTTACTGAAGATTTTTCACATAATTAAATTGTGATTGCTCTATTGATTTTAGGTGTAATTTGTTTATTTGTTTTGGTTTGAAAAACACAATAGTTTATCCTATAACAAATAAATTTTTTGGGGATAAGGGATTTTGAGGTCGATAAATCCGATAGGCGAGGTTACAGTACATCCACCCGTTTAGTAGAGAAGTTGTGTAAATAAGGTCTTTATATTGTACCAGCAAAATTGGTATTAAAAATGGTTAAATTATTAGACAAATTTCCGCTGCTCTAGAAACTAAATTGGTAACTATATACAGTAGAAGTGCATACTGTACTTCTGTCAATCGATAGTCATTAGAGTAAAGTTTGTCTGTACCAAATTTGGAGAAAATCCCACCAGTAGAACCCTTGTTGCTATGTAAAATCCATGTTTCTAAGGAAAGAAACAGGAAATTGATGGTGATCCGCATAATATATTTTTATAGACTTTTTTGGGGGTATTAACAAGGTAATGTAGAATAAAAAAAATTGGTTTGGATGAATTGCGAATTTTTTATGGGTTAACCCCCTTTTTCGGCTAGATTGACTCGCCTATAGGGAAAAAATTACTCAAACTGTTTCGATTTTAGTTTTTAATAACCCGAACTCCCGTCTCCCTCTCTGACTCGTTTTACTTCCACCAGCTCTTGTAAACTGCCGATGTTATAAAGTTTTATATTATAAATAATTAATTATAAACATACCGCACTAAACACTAATCCATACTTATGATCTCATTGCCAAAACCCAGCACCGCCCTACAGAAGAGCGCCCGAATCTTGCTGATCACTGTTTCCGTCTGCGGGATCAACCTGGGCAGCCTGCTGGTGAGAATAGACGTGGTGGACAGTCAACGACGCCTGCCCAAGAGGACAGGGCTTGGGGATAAGTATGAAATATGAAAGTGTATATGGCTGACCGCGAGATCTGGCGCGTTTAAGAACCTATACAGATCACAATTCGTTTATTGTTTTGGTTAGATTCCGTGCTTCTGCAGTTCTGTAACCTGACGTTTTAGTGTAAACCATTTTAGTATTCGTCACATGGGGTGAATTGCAAAGTGGAATATACAGTAACAGCAGAAAAACTGGTATGCTTCATATTGGCCAGAACTTTATACAGTAGGTTTTTGTGTACATTGTAGTTGTGTGTCTTTTTCACCTGTCAGCAATTATCATTCCAAAGAACTGGTGGATTACAACCTGTCGTTTGATTCACAATATTCCAATGTTGATTTATTGCTTTTAATTATTTATTTTAGAAAAGTATGAAGTAGTGTTGCACAAAAATTTACCTACAGTATGTTATCGTAACTCTTGCGTGAACGTCATAGTAAATGTGGCTGCATTGTTACAATATGGCGCGATTCGTGCAAATGAATAACTATAATAATTTATTTCCAATACATCTATCTGAACGCTGAACCTTTACCAAGCAAGGCGACATTGACCTTCAACACTCATAGGTATTGGAGATCTTACTTCTGTATAAAATCATCTTACTTATGTACAGATGAGCGGGAAAATTGAATAGTTTATTAGTGTACTGTAGTATTGCTGTACAGTAGTACTGCTGTACTGTATTTCAGTATTTGTACGCGCTTTTGAAGACCTTTAGCAGTTTAACCTGCCAAAATTTATATG
>JAUCBJ010003484.1:0-12287 GCA_032718475.1 Nemertoderma westbladi | reverse complement strand
GTCCTGTAGTGCTGTACTGGTATCCGTAAACCTACACTACTCCACTAGTATACCAGCTACTGTCCTGTACTGCTGTACTGGTACCCGTAAACCTACACTAGTATACTAGCTACTGTCCTGTACTGCTGCACCGGTATCCGTAAACCTACACTAGTATACTAGCTACTGTCCTAAACTGCTGTACTGGTATCCGTAAACCTACACTAGTATACTAGCTACTGTCCTGTACTGCTGTACCGGTATCTGTGAACCTACACTTAGTATATTAGCTACTGTCCTGTACTGCTGTACCGGAATCCGTAAACCTACACTAGTTTACTAGCTACCGGTACTGTCCTGTACTGCTGTACCGGTATCCGTAAACCTACACTAGTATACTAGCTACTGTCCTGTACTGCTGTACCGGTATCCGTAAACTTACACTAGTTTACTAGCTACTGTCCTGTACTGCTGTACCGGTATCCCTACACTAGTATACTAGCTACTGTCCTGTACTGCTGTGCCGATATCCGTAAACCTACACCAGTATACTAGCTACTGTCCTGTACTGCTGTAACGGTATCCGTAAACCTACACTACTTTACTAGCTACTGTCCTGTACTGCTGTACCATCCCTACACTAGTATACTAGCTACTGTCCTGTACTGCTGTACTGGGTATCCGGTAAACCTACACTAGTATACTAGCTACTGTCCTGTACTGCTGTAACGGTATCCGTAAACCTACACTACTTTACTAGCTACTGTCCTGTACTGCTGTACCGGTATCCTACACTAGTATACTAGCTTCTGTCCTGTACTGCTGTACCGGTATCCGTAAACCTACACTAGTTTACTAGCTACTGTCCTGTACTGCTGTACCGGTATCCCTACACTAGTATACTAGCTACTGTCCTGTATTGCTGTACCGGTATCCGTAAACCTACACTAGTATACTAGCTACTGTCCTGTACTGCTGTACCGGTATCCGTAAACTTACACTAGTATACTAGCTACTGTCCTGTACTGCTATACCGGTATCCGTAAACATACACTAGTTTACTAGCTACTGTCCTGTACTGCTGTACCGGTATCCGTAAACCTACACTAGTATACTAGCTACTGCCCTGTACTGCTGTACCGGTATCCCTGCACCAGTATACTAGCTACTGTCCTGTACTGCTGTACTGGTATCCGTAAACCTACACTAGTATACTAGCTACTGCCCTGTACTGCTGTACCGGTATCCCTGCACCAGTATACTAGCTACTGTCCTGTACTGCTGTACTGGTATCCGTAAACCTACACTAGTATACTAGCTACTGTCCTGTACTGCTGTACCGGTATCCGTAAACCTACACTAGTATACTAGCTACTGCCCTGTACTGCTGTACCGGTATCCCTGCACCAGTATACTAGTTACTGTCCTGTACTGCTGTACTGGTATCCGTATCAACTCACCAACAGAATGGTACCCGGTATCCGAGAACCAAACTTTAGCGAACTTTGTAGAATCATTTGAACCTTCCTTTGATAATCCGAGAGAATAGCCACCCCATCTGTATGTAATAAATTATTTGAATCGAAATTTTTTTGAACTTATGATAATTACAGTAATATACTTAATATTATAATATAATATATATTTTATAATTATAATATATCACTAATATTTAATAGTAGATATTATCAAAATAAAAAAAAAAAAAAATAATAATATATTTTGATATTTGAATTTCGCAATAACCAAGCTAATTTAATTTGTCATTTTAAAATAAGCAGTGGGTCAAAAATTTATATGTGGATACAAAGTGATACGGGTTGGTGCAGCGGTTGGTACAGTGGTTACAGTGGTGTAAATAAAAGTGAGTTTCAATGTAGTTCCAGTACTCCTCTATGGGAGTCCATGCTGGGCTCTAACTGCTGAGGACACCAAATCTCTGGATGGTACATTCACAAGGAAAATAGGGGGGGGGGGGGGGGGGGGGGGGGGGGGGGTTACCTCTCTAACTAATATACACAAATCTACTCTGCACAATATTCCGAGGAACCATGACCAACCTGTTGTTAATAAAATGCTCCTCTGTTCTACTTAGGTACTGTTCTAGATTGTATCCGGTTAGGTTATAAAGTGTCAGACCATCACTTGTTGTCATCCTAAATAAATATTATTTACGATTATATTTTACATTATATAATATATTTACTTATAACGTTATTTTCTTTATAAATATAATCCAAAACAAAATAACAACATAACCATTGAATGGTGAAAAAGTTTGTAACTATTAATCTGTGTGTGTTGCTTTAGTTACAATTGCGAAGGTTACTATGGTTACTTTTGTAGGGAGGTTGACATGGTTACCTTTGTGGAGGTTTTCCAGCAGCCCCGTCCGAACAGGTCATTGTGTTAGCCCAAACAGGAACAAGTCGCAGGTCTGTCGTCATCTCTTCGCTTCTCCCAATCGGCCGAGGCTTAGAAACGGTATAAAATTTGTCGCAATGCCACAACTAATCATAGAACTGAAAGTAAATTTAGGCGGCGTGATATAAGGGAAAGGTAATTATTGCATTCTAGAACTACGGACTGAGATTAATAATATTAGTCAGGCAATCTGTACCATATGTAACACTAACTAAAAATATTAGTAAAGCAATCTGTACCAATATGTAACACTAACTAATACAATTAGTCAAGCAATCTGTACCATATGTAACACTAACAAATAATATTAGTCAATCAATCTGTACCATCTGTAACACTAACTAATAATATTAATCAGGCAATCTGTACCATATGTATGTAACACTAACTAATAATATTAGTCCCAGCAATCTATACCATCTGTAACACTAACTAATAATATTAGTCAGGCAATCTGTACCATATGTATGTAACACTAACTAATAATATTAGTCAAGCAATCTGTACCATATGTATGTAACACTAACTAATAATATTAGTCCAGCAATCTATACCATATGTAACACTAACTAATAATATTAGTCAGGCAGTCTGTACCATCTGTAACACTAACTTTGGGTCGGAAGACTCCAAACAGCTGGCTCCAATCCCTATGGGAGATGTCAGTGATTGGGCGATGGCAGCGGGGTTCGCCGTGATTGGTTGACCCCATCCTGCAAGGAAACAGCGTGTAGCAGTTTCAGTAGTAAGTAATCAGATAAATCAGTAATCAGCTGTATTACATATGTGGTACTAATTCCCATTGGCTAGTTACAGTTATGGGGTCAACCGCACTAATATCTATTGTTAGTTCTTCTCCTTTGGGCACATCACTATAATGTCGTACTCATGGTTGGACCTCTCATTGTGGTGGATTAATCAGTAGACTAGAGTGCTGATATCTAAGCGATATTAGTAGTAGACGGTACAGGAACAATTAAGGGGGGTTATACCACCCCCCCCCCCCACATGAACCTTTTTTTAAAATGGCTGTCAATTAGTGTTAAATGATAATATTGCTATTTTGTCATGGTCAACCGCTGTATGGAAGGCCAAATAACCTTTAAAAGTAAAATTTGAAAATTTGTAGCCTCCCCCTAGCGGCTGGGGGCGGGGAATTAAAGATTTTAGTAAAATTGCTACTAGTCCCTCAATTTTGGTCCAAATTTCTTCAAACCAACTTTTTGGACTCAGCGTGATCGACTCTACAAAAATAACTTATAGAATTTTTAATTAGCCAATTTTATTTTAATTAATTAATTAATTAAATTAATTATCATATTTTTAATTAAAAATGGCTAATTAGAGAAAAAATTGTAATATTTATCAAATATAATATTTCCAAAGCGTCTTTCGGATGAGCCATAAATGAAGAAAATTGGTTGAGAAAAGGTGACGGGAGGGAGTAGAAATTTAAATATGAAAAATGTCATTCCGAGAGAAAATGCCCTTCAAAGTTTAAACCGTCCCGCCAAAATTGGCTGTCTGTTGTCAGGTTGGTTAATTATTTCTGGCACGAAGGATGCACACCAACGAGCTAAAATGTTCATTACTGGGGTTTTCGGGGTCGCTGATTTCATTTCCGATGTCAGTTTGGTGGAATCTAGTCTATCTGTCTGTCTGTCGGTCTTCTGTCTTTCTTACAATTTGACGGACAGACCGTCATACGGAAAAAAACAGTGATATCTCGAGAACTGAAAGAGGTCTCACTAAGCGGTTTTCAGATTTGTACTCCTCATTAAATTATGCTCTAGGTGAAATAATGAAAGAATAATTTGAAAATTTTACCTGAGGGGGGGTATACCCACTCACCTCCACCCCCCACCCCCCCCCCCCCCCCCCCCCCCCCCCCCCCCTTAAGTAAAATAAAAGAGAAGCCTCATTAATTACGTATCCTTATACTGAAATCAACTCATCTATGTCAGACTTATTGTCTCCCAAGAATGAAAGTGCCGCAAAACCGCAAACCAAACTACGTAAATAATGGTTTATAATTGTTAATTTGATAAATATTCATACTTGAATTTTATTTGATATCAAAAACCAAGTTAATTGAATGAAAAATATGTTACAAATTGTTGAGTCACCTGATCTATTGGATACATTAAAGCACTGACATATTCAACAAGAATAAGATAAATAATACATTAAAAAATCTATGAAATAATTATTATAAAAAGTAGCGAAGAAGGGGGGGGGGGGGGGGGGGGGATTCTAGGGACCGCGGTACACCTCGTAGAGTCCCTTGTTAGTGAGTGAGGGGTCCACCCTCGTCCACGGTCCTCATAATGGAGGCCGCTTTGCACACCAGGATGGCGATTGCCAGCATTTGCAGGAGGAAGTGGTGAGATCGGGGCTCGTGGGTGACAGAGTGGAGTATTGCCCCGATCTCCTTCAGGAACTCGGATGTTTCAGGGCCGGGGTGACCCAACGTCTCGTAGGCCACCGGGTGGAAGAGCTAGCCCGTCTATGAGTTCCTGGTACTTGCGGATCTTTAGAGTTCCCGCTTCCTCTGCAGTGCGGCCTCCGGCGGATAGCGTCTGGGCGAGGTGGCTGGGCGCCAGTGGGTCCGCCACCGTCGCGTCCCTCGTGAGGAACCGCCCGAGGCTCCACGGGACCAGGGTAACGCCATCTACTCGCTTCCCATCCCCTCTACACAAGCCTAGTGGCTCAAGTGTAGCAGGGACGCTGCAGCTGATGAGCGCCTGGCGCACAATATCGTTCAACATTGAGTGGCGCGGAAGTCTGCCGAGGCTCCTTGAGCGGAAAGACAATGGAGGCCATCCGCATAATAATAATAAATGATATTTGTATTTGGTGTTGCAGGGGCCCTTAGGGAGTATTTACACTCTTATCAGGGCGCCTGCAGCTGCCGCACTAATCTAATTTACAATTACCGGTAAACAAAAAGGTTTTCAGTTCGCGCTTAAATGAGTCATAGGTCATCATGGATTCAGTTGATCGGGTCGATGGTGGTAGTTTATTCCACAAATGAGGGGCAAACGAGTAGAAGCTCTTCGATGCTTCAACGGGTGTTTTTCACAAGTGGGACAGAAAGCTTTGAGAGATTGCTGGATCGCAACGTACGGGTATCCTCAAGGATAGATATTTCATTGCGCAAATAAGTCGGGGCAGTCCCAGACAGACATTTAAATGTGATACAAGCAAGCTTATAATTAATCAGTGATTCAATGTGCAGCCAGTGAAGGGATTTCAGCATTGCCGTTGCCGAGGTGTACTTGTATTGTCCATTGATAACACGATATCGCGGAGAATGAGTAACCAATCTTGCAGTGCTGTTTTGTATCATTTGTAGACGTTTAACTACTGATTTAGCGGATGTTTTAAGGACAGCGTTTGAATAGTCGATTCTGCTGGTTATCAATGCGTGGACTAGGGTTTCTAGAGCTGAAGTTGTAAGGTAAGGCCGAATTTTATACAAAGACCGTATATAATATTTCGATTTCGCTGCTGTTGCTACTATCTGATCTTTAAATTTCAATTCACTATCAAACACAACTCCGAGAGATTTAACCTTATCAGAGAAATCAACTACTACTACTACTACTAGGTCGAGCGAACTCGGACAGTGGAAATGAGATCCTTCCAGGCTTCCCGATTCTCCATAGTTGTCGAATTTCGTTTCTCCCAAGTTCAGTATCCCTTTCAAGTTGATCTATATATGTTATGGCAGGTCGTCCACGACTACGCTTTCCATGAGTTGGTTGCCAGAGAAGTAGATCTGGTATGACCTCGTCTTTACTTCGCCAGCAGTGCCCACTGAATCTTAATCTGCGTTCACGGAGGGTGGTTGATACAGGTGGTATTGTACCATAAAGCTCGGCATTTGTCATGTGTTGTCTCCAGCTGATGTTTAGGGCTGCCCTTAGTAGTCTTGTGTAGCAACCATAAATTCGTTGTTCAAGTGATTTAGTCAGTGTACAGGTCTCACCCCCGTATAAAAATACACTTTCCACTAAGGAAGGTCGATGACTTCCAGTACCTTGGATCATGGATAGAGAGTAGCAAAATGGACATAGAAGTTAGGAAAGCAAAGGCTTGTGTAGCTCTATCAAAAATGGATACCATCTGGAAATCAGATCTCTCCAGGCACCTGAAGACTAAGTTATTTCGAGCCACAGTGGAAAGTGTATTTTTATACGGGGGTGAGACCTGGACACTGACTAAATCACTTGAACAACGAATTGATGGTTGCTACACAAGACTACTAAGGGCAGCCCTAAACATCAGCTGGAGACAACACATGACAAACGCCGAGCTTTATGGTACAATACCACCTGTATCAACCACCCTCCGTGAACGCAGATTAAGATTCAGTGGGCACTGCTGGCGAAGTAAAGACGAGGTCATACCAGATCTACTTCTCTGGCAACCAACTCATGGAAAGCGTAGTCGTGGACGACTGGCCATAACATATATAGATCAACTTGAAAGGGATACTGAACTTGGGAGAAACGAAATTGCGACAACTATGGAGAATCGGGAAGCCTGGAAGGATCTCATTTACACTGTCCGAGTTTGCTCGACCTAGTAGTAGTAATGGTGCTAATGTGTCACCTTGCAGTTCGCCAGCCCGGATTGAGAAAAACTCAGTTTCACCATCTGGTGAGAGTACCTGCGCTTCTGTATCACAATATAGCAATCCAATGCCAGCAACAATTACTTCTGGTATTCCATAAGCTCTTAGGATTTCAAGCATTTTACCTCTATAGATGGAGTCGAATGCCTTCTTGAAGTCCACAAAAGTCATGACTGTGGGGAGATTTTTTGACTTAATTCCTTCAATCAGTCTCCGTAGTGCAAGTATCTGAGCTATTGTTGATCTATTTGGTCGAAATCCGTTTTGGCTCTTACGCAGTAGTTTCTCTATGTGAGGCCTAATCCTATATAGAATCATTTTATTGTATATTTTGGCAGCTACCACAAGCAGACAGATCCCACGATAGTTTGTTGGTATGCCGAGGTCTCCTTTCTTGGGGAGAGGCTTTAGTTGACCTTTAGTCCAAATTGGTGGTGGCTTTTCCCCTTTTAACATCCGGTTGCAAACATTCAATAATGGTCTATTTAGCACTCCGGTTTTCCATACCTCCGCTGGGATTTCATCTAATCCACTCGCTTTATTATTGGACATGCTTTTAATGCTTCTTTGGAGTTCGGCAGTAGTAGAAGTCAACTACTGATTTAGCAGATGTTTTAAGGACAGCGTTTGAATAGTCGATTCTGCTGGTTATCAATGCGTGGACTAGGGTTTCTAGAGCTGAAGTTGTAAGGTAAGGCCGAATTTTATACAAAGACCCTATATAATATTTCGATTTCGCTGCTGTTGCTACTATCTGATCTTTAAATTTCAATTCACTATCAAACACAACTCCGAGAGATTTAACCTTATCAGAGAAATCTATCTTAACGTTTCTGTATACAATTGTTCTAGCATTCAGAGGTATCTTCATTCTTTGTTGTTTCGTGCCATATACAATCAGTTCAGTTTTATCTGGGTTAATTTGTAGGTGATTAACGTCCATCCAATCAGCAACAATATATAGCACAGCAGTGATACGAGTCTTCAGGGTCTCTATATCTTCAGCATATCCAGTCACAAAGAATTGTGTGTCATCAACATAGTTAGCACCTTTCACTATATCTTCAGCATATCCAGTCACAAGGAATTGTGTGTCATCAGCATAGTTAAGCACCTTTCACTCCTAATGCATCCACACGCCAGAACAGGTCCGTCATATACACATTATAAAGTGCTGGCCCAAGGATACTTCCCTGAGGCACGCCGGTTTGAAGCAATGTTTTATCAGATGTACTCTCATCAATTTTCACGCATTGATGTCTGTCAGCTAAATAGGACTCAAAGAGATTAAGTGCAGCACCAGTGAACCCAAATTCTTTACTGAGCTTAAATATAAGGTTTTTGTGATGGACAGTGTCGAACGCCGCACTCAAATCAATATAGGAGCACAAAGTAACTTGTTGATTTTCTAGTCCCTTAAGAAATTTATTTAGAAGAAATCGATTAGCAGTTTTAGTGGAATGGTGCCGTCTGTAACCAGACAGTGTCTGGTGAAAAGCTAGCTGTGGTGTAGCTCTAAAAAGTATCACTTTCTAAACTACCTTAGATAAGAAACTAAGGTCTGCCACTGGTCGATAATTTTTTAATATCTCAGCATCCAACTGCGGTTTCTTTAAGAGAGGTCTTACGATAGACAGTTTAAGAAAGGCTGGGAATTCCGCATCTGCTAAAACCATGTTTATATACATCGTTAAGGGCTGAATAACAACGGGAATTACTGATTTAAATAAATGCGTTGGCATACAGTCCAGTTCGCAAGTTGCATTTGACATCTTCCTTATGAGTTGAGCTAAGTCTTCCTCATGAAAAGGCTGAAATTCACAAAAGTCTGTTTTATACAATTTTGGGAGATTATTACATCGACTGCTCGTATTGAATGTCAACATAATAGTGTTAATTTTTTTCAGGGAAAAAATGTGAGAACTTTGTTGCTAACTCAGCATTATTGCCATGCTTAGTCGGTAAAACAAGGTTTCCTCCCTTTCCCAATAACCTTTTAAACTGTTTCCACAGAAGTTTTGAGTTAGTCGAATTGGTATTAATATAATCGCATTAAAACGCCCTTGTAGAATCGCGAAGCAATTTCGCTAGGTCAGACTTTGCTATATTTAAATTAACTTTGTTCTGCTCAGTCCGTTCTTTGTGAAACGCAAGTTCACACCGTCTCTTCTCCTTCCGTTTAGTCTGGATCCCCTCCCTATCTTCCTCCCTGATTTTCGAGTGTTTAGTGTTGATCTTTACAATCTTCTCTTTCATGGGAACATGTCGTTCAAACAAATTCCTCAGGTTCTTTACCCACGCCTCAAACCCTTTGCATGTTAAATCTCCACTACTCTTTTCCAATCCATTAACTTTCAGCTCCGTTATAAATTTATCCTTATCAAAGTTTTTCAAGGCTCGAAAACTTCTCCATTCCTCATAAGATTTAGAGACATTTCTGGACAGATTCGATATCCATTGCATACTGGCATGATCACTAAACACTTCGTCTATAGGATCCAGATCAACATCAGCGATTTTATAGCCCAGGCTAGCTACAAAATCTAGAGTATAACCGTCCTTATGCGTTGGACCCTTCTTCTTGAAATCGAAACCGTGTGTCTCCAATAGATATTGGAACGACTTGTCAGATTCTAACCATAAATTCGCATCGCCAAAAATAGTAATTGTGTCGAACTTTAATGACATGTCTTCCAATGTACTATCAATAATTTTCTTATATTCGACAATTGAAGTTGACCTTTTACTATTTGGGAGGCGATGAACGACCATGAACAAGTCTTTGTCGGTTGCTAGAAGCAAGGATTCAAACTGTTCATTAACCGGGATGGGTATTTTTTGCAGTTTCACCAAGTTGTGCGCTATAACGGCCACCCCTCCTCCAGTACGGTCTTTCCTCGTCAAATGCCGATTATAGTAATCCTCCGGAGTGGCGAGATTCAAGAACTCAATGTTGTTCCATAGCTCGACTATGAATACTAAGTCTAGCGTTCTAGCTATTATGTCCTCTTTGACAGCATACACTTTATTCTCATTCAGCGAGCGCACATTCTGATACATGCATCTTAGGGAATATTCCTTATCAGCACATCCTCGCCGTCGTTGAGTTTGTTTCTCCGCCATTCCGCCGGATACAGGGGGCAGCTGTGGAGCTCGGTCAGCCTGCACGAGTGCCGACCGAGATCCGGAACTGCGAGTCCATCAACTTCAGTCCCAGAGAGCCGACGTGACAAAGAGGGCGTCAAGCCAACAGCTTGCGGCTGGGTGGTCCAGAGAGCTCAACCCCTCCCACCCCAGATGGTGGGGGAGACTCCCGCAGGGATGTTTGCCTGACGTCGTGGATATTATTATAGTAATTAATCACATTATTTATATACCTTATACTATTTATTATATAACCAATGACATATTAGTTTATTTGTATGGTGATGGGATCTGTACTGTAGTTATCTATATACTGTTACTACTGGTAATTCATCAGTGTTGTGTTATGGACTGACTCTCTTCTACCGGTACCTGTTGTGTTGTGTTGAGGCTGGAAATATATGGCTTAGGGCTATTAAGTACTGAAGTACCTACCGTTTATTCTAGTAACGAATAGAACATGGCGCTGCGAGTAGGATCTTTATCCTCGGAACTGTGAATCATATAACCTGTCCCAGTGACTTATTGCTGTATTGCTATAGGCCTACCGCTCAAAACATGGCTGACACGGAGACGCGCTTAAGGAAAACTCACAGTGGTTTCAAAGCGAATTTTACACGATTGGCTAATCGGTTTGAGGTGTCGATCGCAAATATACAAAAACTCTCGGTTGACGAACGACCCCAAACAACAATCGATGAACTCCGATGCCATAAAGAGAAACTGGAATTGGCGTACGATAAAATCGGCGAATCGTTAGAGACGCTGCGCGCTCACGTCGTTGATTGTACAGCCGATGACGGCCACTACGACGATGTTACTGCACATATTTCGGGACTAGACAGCATATTCACTGTTATAATTAGCGAATCCGCTAAATTTTCGGGCAGACGGCCACCAGGATCCAACCCAACAAACACACCGGTAAGTAAGAGCGACAACGCACCTAGAGCAACGGCGAATCGACCGCCGGTTCTCGATGATGAAGTCGATATAAAGAAATTTGCTCGGTGGCGAATCGCGTGGAGCAACTACGCAAGGACGATTAAACTCCAAAATCAACCGCGAGATGAACAAATCTCAGCTTTCTTCGGTTACTGTAGTCCAACATTGCTCTCTAAACTGCAATATGTTGTAGAAATTCCACAGGATACAACATTAACATTAGATCAAGTCATCGAAAAATTCGAATTGTATTTGAAAGAAAAGCAAAACATTGCGTTAGATCGATGGGAGTTGACAACTTGCAAACAACAGTATTCCGAATCGTTCGACAGCTACTATACTAAATTATGTGAAGCTGCGGACACCACCGGGTTGCGTGACATGGATGAGGATGCGTGGATGAGTACGTTGATCACCGTCGGAATATTCGACGAGGAGATCCGCCAAGATTTATTGGCTAAATCCCCCACACTCAACCATCGAGAAACTGTAAAATTTTGTCGCAGTGAGGAGGCGGCACATGCGCATTCTAAGAGAATGAAAACGTCCAGATCGGCAGAGATGGCGACATCCGCGGGGTTAAACTCACAAAAACAACGGGGCCGTTCGTCAACACGCAAGAAATCTCCCTCGAAATCACGATATCAATCCCAAAATCGCTCACCCAGTAAAGGGGCTGAGTTTGAATCAGATAAATGTCAGCGCTGTGGGTATGTGCAGCACGGACACAGGGGCAGATGTCCCGCCATGGGTAAGATATGTAATTTCTGTAAGAAAAAGAATCATTTTTCAAACATGTGTCTGTGTCGCAATAAAAGTGCAAATGCTACATCAGCTGACATTAATATAAATAACAATACAAGTGTGTCGTCAGCGGTGAACATTGCAACGTGTGGGCACAATAAAAATTCAATGATTAGTGTGGGCATAGTTAATGACTGTGCTAAGAAAGAATTTATTGCTGATTATATTTCAGTACCCGATACCGGTTCCGATATAACTGTAGGTGGGAGTCAATTTTGTAGGGATATGGATATTGATTTACTAAACCTACTGGAACCAGATAATGGGCGGCGACTGCTTAATATCAATAGGAAGGAACTTAAGCAGTTGGGCCAACTCATATTATATATTACTTTAGAGGGACAAGAAATAC